>CP136064.1:170488309-170678054 GCA_032622095.1 Siphonodentalium dalli | reverse complement strand
TGACCGAATGTAAATATAGGCCTACACGAACATGTATAGGCATAATTACCTATTCAGTGTTCAACGTTTCGTAATGTATGTAACTCATCAACAGAACCCTCTTATTTTCCCTGTGGTATATTTTAAATTAATAGTCAAACTATTTTTCGCTCATTTTTAAATTCGCACACCTACGGGTGTGCGAAAAAGTACCGCACAAATTTAAATATGAGTAAGGTATTCCAATATATACTTTTATAAGGGTTAAATTTGAAGTTGTGAACACCATGTGCCCCTTTAACTTAGGAATCCCAACATTTGTGTGACAACTTGTGAATCCCAACATTAGACAAAAACAGAAATATTTGCTGAAAATTCTTTATTACTTGTATTTCTTTACAAAAATTAATCAACTATCTCACACAAATATATATACATATCGACAGCACCAGCCTGTCACTAATTTGTATACAATTAAAAGAATTTGTACAAGAAATATTCATACAGAATATCAATAATAAAAGCCAAGCTCCATAACAATACACAGGTAATTCAGGCAAATAATCACATAAAGTGACTTATAGCTTTCAGAGTGTTATTCTCGTGTGCTAATTTCAGTGGATCTAAATTAGTAAGTACCAGAACAATGCCCATTAGAAGAATATAGCATTCAACTGATACATGTATTGCCTAAAACTCCAACCACATTGATCATTGATACCATTTCAGAAAACACAACATCTGAACTACAGAATTCCTAAATAATCGACCCCTAAACCACAGCAGAATTATGGGAAATTTTTCAGGATTTAGTCGGAAATATGGCTTCTTGCCATTCATCAGAAAGCTCTCACCGAGAGCCTTCCGATGAATGGCAGCAAGCCATATTTCCCACTATATCCTGAAAAAATTCCCAAAATTCTGTTGTGGTTAAAGGGTCATATACTTCAGGCATTACTATATATACAATTATACATAAGGCCAATATAAATAAATTGCTAGATTTACATCCAACTTTTTCAGAAAAGTTTGGGGGGGGGGGGGGGGGAGGGCCTATTTTATATTTTATTCTTCATAACATAAAAGTTCATGGACAGTTCTGGATTATATTGAAGCAGTATCCTATCTTTTAATACAAGGTAATTTAGATTGTCAAATCTGATCAAAATAGACTGATTAATAATGGGTCATTGAAATGTAATTTAATGGTTAATGCATGAGAAAAAAGTTTACATTAAAGATATCAAAATAAAAAAAAAATTGATAAGGGAACTGAAAATAGGGTCGGGAGCTGCCGGGAGGTGATGTAAATCTAGCAATTTGTTTATATTGGCCTGAGAGTCATTATTTCATGGATGAATTGATCCCAAAATTAAAAACAAATGGCAATGATTCATCAAGGTTATTAAGAGCGGGTGCATATAATTGACATATGCTGCCAATTTGGCTATAAAACTTACATGTATACAGTAATGCCCGAAGTATATGACCCTTAACCACAGCAGAATTATGGGAAATTTTTCAGGATTTAGTAATTCCTGAAAAATTTCCCCATAATTCTGCTGTGGTTTAGGGGTCGATTATTTAGGACATTACATGAAATTACTTTGATGAAGTAATGTTCAGACGAGTCTGTTGCATGCGTTGCATTGAAAGACAATACCACTAATAAAGGTGTTCAGACGGCTGTGATGAGTCTGTTACGGTGTATCAATTAACGCACGCATGAGAGATTCTATTTTAAAAGGGGGACTGTACACTAAATCCGGCCATTTTTGGGACCATGTCCTTTTATACTCAACAGAATATATGAAACAAATGAATGAATTTGAGCCATGGATGAGTGCAAAAAACACTCATTTACTGTATGAACGATACAAACAACAGGGTAACTATAACGAAAATGAATTTATGACTCCAGCCATAAATTCATTTTCATTATAATTACAAAGTTGTTTGCATCATTCATAGAGCAAATGAGTGTATTTTGCACTAATCTATTGCTCAAATTCATTCGTTTGTTGCATATAATCTGTTGAGTGTAAAAGGACATGGTCCCATAAATGGCCTGATTTGGTGTACAGTACCACCTTTAATGCAATGCATCTTGACATTTCTTCCTTTCAATTGATAAAATATGGCGGCGGTCTTTGAGGCGAAAGAAAAATATACTTATATTTATGTCAATAAAATGTTAATTGTTGGGATTTGACATTATCATAGAATTAATTTATTATGTAAAGATTGATTTGCAATATTGCATTTATTCCAATATTGAACATATTAGCTGTAATTATTAATCGGAAGCTCTGCGTTATAACACAATGTACGCACCCATGTGAACTGTTTAACACAATCAGTCTTGACTTTTCTTCCTTTCAATTGATAAAATATGGCGGCTGTCTTTGAGACGAAAGAAAAAATACTGTGAACTGTTTGACACATCAAATGGATTGTGTAATTGCAAAGGACAGACCAACACAACAGATTCATCTGAGCGCTGCTTTACACATAATTTTGAGTTGATTGTTTTGTATTGTTGCACCAACATAAACTTCCGAAATTGGGCCTATATATTGTCACATTGAAGCCCTATGTCTGTGGCCCTAAATACATTACATCAATCTTGTCGGAATTTGCAATAAGAGAGTTATTACACCCCTGCCTTCTGTGTTCATGTCTCATTATATGTAATTTATAATGGTCACTCCTGTTGTACACTTTGCCACAGTATTTACAAGTGAATTTCCATGAATCACTGTGTGACCTTTTGTGTCGACATAAATTCACCTTTTGTGCATATGCTTTCCCACATATTTCACAACGAAATGGACCAATCTGAAAGCAGAAAACACAAAACTGGTCACTGATTGGTTCATTTAGAAAATGGAATCCAAAATTCCATACAGGCTAATAACTCTTTTAGTGTCAATATCGACTACATTGGCCCTATAATGGCGTAATCAGAATGGGGAATAGAGTGCTCACGTCTGAGCATTTTACTTTTTAAGTTCCGTGAAATTTATAAAAATGCACCCTGAAATTGAGGCAGAATTATTAAGGTAAGTATCAACATCATATAATCACATACCCTCTACATTCACACAATTAGCTCCTGTAGGAATCAGTACATGAATGTTTCAAATGTTCACAAACCAATGACTGAAGTCGACCCTTCAGTTATTGGTTGTGGTTGATGAACGAAATGCCTATGCATCACTTCAAGCCGATCGTGTGCACGCGCTCACTGCATGTTGTTATTTGGAGACTGTGTTGGAATTTGAACAATATGTTACTTAATTTGTAATTACTCCGCTGGTCAAAATCCAATGATCCCAATCGATCTGCAAGTCATTCCTTAAAGATGCATAATCCGAATTAACACTCCCAAATGACTATTTCTTTGGCTTCGGGCAGGTTCGGGGGTGAAAAATATTTGATTCGAGTTGAGGAACCCACCCATCAAAGATCAGAGTGATCAAATATCAATTTTTTTTAATTTGTTATTTCTTGAAACATGTAATTAGTTGTGGCCCAGAAACGAGTCGTCAAACCGATTGTCTCGGACAAAATTGCGGATGAAGATGGATAACTCTAAAATCAAGTGGTAATATGGCCAAATTTTGTGATAGGCAAGTGATAATATGGCATATTTCGTTGAACATGTTTATAAATAACTTGTTTTGGGAAATTTATCCCATAGTTGAAAGTGGTTATCATTATTGTAATTAATCGATTCTGATAACAAAAGCGTATTTTGAAGAAATGTTGTTGTAACTTGATAATATGGAGACCGTCTGATCGGATTGTGTCCCTTTAAGTAAACAGCATGACAAAATGATAGGGTATCTTTCACTGATGTATTTTCATATGCTTTTTAAACACATCAGTTCTAAAGAAAACTTTCCCACAAAAAGGACATGATAATTTCCAACCCTGGTGCAACCGTTCATGTCGCAGCAAATTTTTCTTTGCCTGATATGACCGACCACAAATTCCACAAACAAATCGAGATATCTGAAAAAAACAAATAAAATTTACTGGTAAAAACCACAAATATGTAAAAATCTTAATATTCCCCAATTAAAATCAGCTAAGGCATAGGGACACCCAAGAAATGTATTTTAACATTTGTACAGATGGCAATCTTCATATTTGTAAGCCTATTTTAAATAATAACATGATTAATGAACCAGGGATACTCATAAATGCTGATTCTGAAGAAAAAAATTAAGTAACAAGAATCAGTGAGGAGATGCGGGTTGAGTTTCGATAGCTATGCCAAACATGGGCTTCAAACGAAAATGCATTAATTGTGACTGGCAATCATACACAACACTGCTAAGGAAGTCTGACGAACCAAATCCAGTCAATTTCAGTTAATGGAGTATCACTTAAATGCGTATTATGGGTATTTGTATAAAAGTAGCATACACCAAACCATTTCTTTTTTTTAAATACTAGTTTTTACCCATTTATTTGCATAGAGATCATGAGATATTCCAGTTTATTGCATACTAAAATTGCTGAAAATATTCCAAAACAAACCAACAACTGGGATGATTGGTAACACGTCAATGTGTTCGTTAATCAAAGTTTTTATTTATTTTCTTTTTGTGGCCCTCATGTTCACAAAAACAATATATAATCACACACTTCAGGGTGTTCCAATTGTTTTATAAGTGAATTTGACCTCATTTATTTATTAATGAAAGCCCTAGGATAAATATAAACCATAGCGATGACAAAGAGATCTATAGACTGATTCTGTGAACAATATCATGGGTAGGGGGTATTATGCGATTCTGAGTATGTGCATAGTTGGTTAATTGCATAAGAAAAGACATGCAGGACGTTACAGGCATTAAAATCCATAAAATTTTGCAAGAATCAAAATATAGTGTTTCTACAGGGAATTAGCTGCTTTTACGGGAATCAAACTAAGAATAATGATTCTGATTCTCATTGGATTTTAAGCCCTGCACTATGAAATTATAAAGCAAAATTGGCTGATTCACGGTATTCTCCTGTGCACCGGCTTTGCCAATATTATTGTGCTATTGCGATCAAAATTCTCAAAAATGAACTAATTAACGGCCGTGCTCAAATTTTGCACATGTCTCCTTGCATATTATTGTCTATAAAATAGAAATAATTTTCTGCCTTAACACCTATATTGGGCTTATTGTAAATAATAACTTTGCTAAGTTCTAATAAAATATTTCAGTGTGAGAGCGGGTTATCTCTTTTGTGACCTTTCATATGTAACTTGTATTGGTCAGATCTGAAAAACATTTTTCCACAAAGAGGACAGTTGAATTTCCACTGAGCTTTATGAGAGCGCTCATGTCGCCTCAGGTTCACTCTGTGCTGGTAAGACCGCCCACAAATACTGCACGGATAATAGCCAGTCTGAAATCAAGAGAAAACGTAATGTGACACAGTGAACCTGCATGGCGAAATCGAGTGATCACATATTCAACTCTAAATACTGTGCAGCAGATTAGGTCTACAATAGATTAAGGCCAAAGAAAAAGATATATGTGGTTGGGGTTTCCCTACAGTCTAACCCTATTCAAAACCCCCTACCCCAGAGATTTTTTTCATGGTATTTAAGAAAATCTTTCAAAACTTTCATGTAAAACTTTCGACTAAAAATAAGACTTTTTTTGTCTCAAGAGGGTGGATTTCCCAGTCAAAGAATTGAGTTTATTGCAGTATATTTGCAACTATTTTCGTTTATTCTAATGCACGATTTGATCTATGAGTATACAGATGTTGCAGTGGTTAGTCACCTCATGTAGTTATACTTCAAGAAAAACGGGTGAGTCTAACCATCGCCCCACATGATGTCACGTATGACGAGAAAGCGCGGAAAGAGAATTCCGGTAGAATTCGCGAAATAATACAGTATGTTGTTAGTCTACTGATACATCTATACACTCATCAAAAAATGATGTTGATGGCATATTTATACAAAGATAACTCAAATTTATCTCTATAGCTCCATCGTGTAAACAAAATATGACATGAAAAGCCATCAGAAAACCGGTATGTCTAAATAAAAAAAAAATTGAATTAATTTTTTTTTTTTATTTAAGCCTACATGACCCAAATTTTTTCTGACTTGTAACCTCAACTACCCATTTAATTTGCTTTGGCCTTACCACACACAGCTGATAATATAACCCATTGTGAGAAACAATGTTTTACAAATGTGAGCCATAACTGTCCATGAGTAATCAATCTTTAGTTGAAAATACAATTAGTTCGTGAGGAGTTTCACCCAGAGCCAGTACACTTTATTTAAAAACAATATGCGACAAGATCGTACATCAAATGGCATGAGATTTTTTAGATATTCGTCAGTGGACCAAACCAAATCATAACTCAAATTTGTTAAAAACAAACAACAAAATTCATATACTATGGTAAGGATCCTAACCTGTCATTTTCTAAATAAATTTAGAAGTGTTGGTTTATATTTATATAGCTACCTAAATGCCCATCATGATTTATGAGTGATACAAACAATTCTGTCATATTTCTATTTGAATCAAGATACAAGTGTGAGTAGCTCAGTTGGTTAGTGGGCTGACTAGCTTTGAGATAGACCTTTAAAGCAGAGGGATTCGCATCCGACAGCGTATCATCAATTGGGCAATATACAGACATCCCCATTCCCTGTACCGATAGCATCATGAATTGACTGATTTGAGAACTATTTCACAAGCTACATGTACATTGGAGGTTTCAATGGTGAGCTCACACCTAATACTGTAAGTTATGAATTCATTTATTCTAATTTCATATTCTAAATTCAAAGTAAGCAACGCAGCATCTTCAAGTCGGTCAATGGGGAACCCTCATGTGTGCTGAGTACTGGTCACTCCTCGGGAATCGTTTGCCACATAACTCGCAAATAAACTTCCAGTGGCTTCGATGAGACCATTTGTGCCGAATCAAGTTTCGTTTTTGCAGATAGGACCGTCCACACATTTCACAAATATATGGAGGGACCTGAAAGCAAGAAGGAAACGAGGTTAAGACTGGTTACTGCTATTTTAACAAATTTAAGATGGAGCGAAAAACATTCTAGCACAGAAAATTTAAAAGAGGAAATTACAGTAAGTGTCCTCGCTCCAGAAAGGAGAAACTTGGAATATTTAATGTTATCAATTAGAAAGATAATCATACAATAGTTGAAACACGAAGTTACTGCCTCCTGATATCTATCTATCAACATAATCGTGGATATTATTCCATGAAATAGAGTCGTAAACCCGAGTCATGTAATGACTTGATGGTTGCATATGATTGGATTGCTCATCCTAACACCCTGAATGGATACAATTTTCAGCAGATTGACAATTCACGGATTTTATATAAAAGTCAGGCAAAAATTTATTACCAAATTTCAAAGAAACAATGTAAAGTTGACACTATTAGATGGTTACGTTGTTTTGTATATATGAGAAAATTCCTAGCTAACGCCATACTATTCATACTTGTCATGCTCTTCAATTTTTTTTAAGAGTATTACAGTTCCTCTATTCAAATCTGATTGTGCTTTCTGTGTTTGTCCATGTGACATTTATAATGATCACTTCTTGAGAACGTTTTGCCGCACAATTGGCAAGTGAAGTTGGATGTTGGGCGATGAGACCATTTATGTCGAACCAGGTTCCGGTGGTGAAGATATGACTTTCCACAAATGTCACATGTATGCATGCGCATCTGAAAGCAGAAATGAATTATTGCAGTCGTTGGTCTTAGTTTCTATTGAACCTGATTTTCAGGTTTGGGCAGAAGTGACAAAATCGTATCATGGAAAGACAAAAACATCATTAACTGGGCGAAAATGACAAAATCATATCACTAGCAGGGCAAAAATTCTATCAATAAATGGAAGGGGCATGGCAAAATAAAAAAAACAAGTCAGTAACAGGGCAAAAATTACTATATCCCATCACTAGCAGAGCAAAAATGAAAAGAAAAATAACTACAGGACGCACATGAAAAAAATAATATCACTAGCAGGGAGAAAATAACAAAAGTCAGTTTGAAGCAGTTGTCAGGAATTTACAGTCAGAAACCAGAAACTCCTACTTGAAGCACAAAATATTATTCTTTATACTAAAGTTAGACATGATTCACAAACCTGAATTAACATTCCCATGACATTTTTTAAAACATTGTGTCATAAACTGTCCACATTTTTCTATCTCAAATTTTGTTATTCAGCTTTTAGTCCTTCGATTGGTTTATTATTAAAGCATGTATGTTGATTGATTACTTGTGAGTTTAATTCCCCTTTAAGTGCATGTCTCGAATATGTTTTCTATACGATGTATAGAACTTGAATTCTTTGCTACAGAAAGTGCATTTATGCTGTCGGTGAGATGCATGACTTGACATGTGAGTTTGTAGGTAACCCAACAGAGGGAAGCCTCGGCCACATATTTCACATGAGTATTTAGGCACATTGCCATGAACTTGTTTATGCCGCTTTAATGACGATCTGGAGCTGTATCCCCGTCCACAAATTTCACAGTAGACAGGAGCCTCAACCTGCAAAAGTAGGAGGAAAGTTCTGCTGAGTGCTTTTATTTTATATTTAAGGGTCACGATTCATTTACGGACGACCATTATTGATACTATAGTTGAAAGTCGCACAGAGCTGGATTTACCAAATACATTTGGTAAATCCATCAGTGTCACTGGTAAATCCTTCTTGAAAATAAATGTAATCCTATCAAGCTTGTCCAATCCAGCAGGGGTGAGGGGGGACTTGCATAATACATGTAAACCCTCAAATAAGTTGAGCACACTCTTAGTACCATGACCAGGGATGATATTAGGCTGGGCACACAGTCGGATCGGGAGCCGACGATAAATGGCTGCCCCGTATGCAACAATATGCACAAGTTAAAGATACCTACTGTGGCGAAGGAGTCACGGATGTGGCAACAAAAAAATCCTGGACAAATTGGGTGGTGGATCTACTTGATCCCAGTGTGCCTTATAATGGCCAGCATTGGGCCCTGTATTGAAAACTCTACAGATGCTCTATAGTTTAGACAATAGCAACAGTCTTTCAAGAAAGGGGTTGGATTTAGATAATTCTGCTCATTTGGACCTCATCCTATCATATCTTGAGCACTAAGATGGTGAACTAGTGTCCACCTAGAAACAAAAATCAATACTCTTTTGTCACATGGGTATGACGTATGTGCTTCCTAAGTTGAGTATAGAATTTGAATGAGTTGGAACAGAATTTGCACTGAAACATTTTTGTAATTGAGTGAGAAGACATATGGGATTGTAGATAATCCTGGCGAGAGAAGCTTCGGTAGCATATTTCGCACATATATTTTCCCACATTCACATGACTTTTTATGTGTCTCTGGTAGGACCCTTTTCTTGAAAAACACTTTCCGCAGATTTCACAGCCAAGTTCAGAGTTCCAAACTGCCTGGAAGAAAACAAAGAGTCACTTGAAGATTGAAGCCATATGCCCAGACAGGGAATTATATCCAAACGCTCAGTAACTGCTGGATGTATTTATTAGAGCGAATATTTTCACAACTTTTTGAAGAAACAAGTATAGCTGCATTAGCGATAATCCTCAACTAGGCCAGTCACCCGCCTGGTGTATACAACATATTGCAAGGTACATACAGGATTTTCACAATTTGATTCAAGGACTAGCAAAGGACTATATCGGTCAAATTCAACGCCTTGTCCTCTATAATAGATGACATTCTAACAGGTTTTAACATTCCCCATACAGCATGCCTTTCATTACAAATGTTACTATGTTTTCAAGATAACAGCTTATAAGCTTTATTGTAACCTAGTGCACTCATCCATGTTGTTCTGGTTATGTTAAAGTTTTAAATTACATCGACTAAATAAAGTTCTAACAATATCAATAAAGCATATGTGAATCAACTGAGTGAAAGGACCAAAAACTTAAAAAGCACAATCTCAATCAAACAGCCAGAGCAATGTGGAATAGCCTCCCTGAATATTGCAGACATATTTTAACTGTAATCAAATGAGGTCCACTGATTGAACAGTCACATCCTTACACATTCACTTAAGACTTAATTAAATTGTTCTTGGATTTATATTGATATATATTTTATTGCTTTATATGATGAGCATATCCCCAACATGTTATGCACACTCCTACCCCTTCCCCCAAAACCTACAACCAATAATGAACCATGACAACTGTCCCCCTATTTTTCTTCTTCTCTTGCACCTGCACTCAGTTTATGTTCATTATTATATTTATTATGTGGCTTTCTCCTTCAAGCTATGTCTTCCACAGACCCCCATTGTTATTATGTAATATATAACTTGGACCATCAAATAAAATCACTTGAGTTTACATTTGAAATAACGTTACTGTCTCGAAATTAGGACAATTCACATACCGCATCACATGGCATCTGTATTCTTACAACAGCCATCACACATTACATGCTGCACAGTTGTATCATATATTTTGGTCAATGGTGGGCTATGTGTGTCATTAGTCATTTTAGTCATTAGGCCTTTTCGTCATTATTTGAGCATTGTTCTGATTCTATATCAGATTCAGTTACCATCTGAGTGTAAACTCGACAAAGTCCTGTATCTCCCATATGGAACGTTGCATATATTAAGAGAATGCATTGGCTTACAAGGCCAAGGTAAATATTGTTAGGCCAATGCATTCTCATATATATGCAAGGCTCCCTATGGGAGACTCGCATATATAAGATAATGTACTGACACAGGGTTTTCGCAAAAATATTCAGGAAGCTCCAGTCATGGAAGGGCTAAGATCTGGACATCAGAAGTGATAGTTGTTAATACAGTAATGCCCTAATTAATCGACTTCTTAACCACAGCAGAATTATGGGTAACTTTTCAGGATTTAGTCGGAAATATGGCTTGTTGCCATTCATCGGAAAGCTCTCGGGCTAAATCCTGAAAAGTTGCCCATAATTCTGCTGTGGTTAAGAAGTTGATTAATTAGGGCATTACTGTAGTTGTTAATATGTTTGTATCATTGTTGGTAACAACAAAGCGCATGCCATGCACATGCAACTACACCGATGTTTATTGCCATGTCTCACACATGTTTGATTGGTGATGCAGTAACCCCTTTGTTGTCGTTTACATAACTGATAGTTGTTTAAATTGAATTATTCTAGTCTCATCCGATTGTTCAACATGAGTTGTCTATAAATTACTGAATAAACTGACTGCCAGTGGAGCAAAAATTGGCAGCCCAGCAAGAATATTCCAACCAGGCCTGGCCAGGCAACGGAAACAGATACAGTAAATACCCTAAATAATCAACTCCATATTAACCACAGCAGAATTATGGGTAACTTTTCAGGATTTAGTCGGAAATATGGCTTGTTGCCATTCATCGGAAAGCTCTCAGTACAGATGTATAGCAGTAAAGAGGTTAAGTTAGATGAGTCTCGCGAACATGCTTCCTGAGATGAGTGTAGTATCGGAAGCCTTTACCACAATGTTGACACTTAAAGTGCCGAGCAGCTGAATGACTAGACATGTGCGCTTTTAAATAATCCAATAAGGGAAATCTTCGTCCACACAATTGGCAAGGGTATTTTCCTACATCCATGTGTACGTTTTTGTGCCTGGTCAGAGATGATGCGGCAGTGTAGGAGCGTCCACAAATATCACATCTATACTGCGAGGAAAGCCCACCCTGAAATGGACAACAAAATCAGTTGTCACTATATTATTAATAGCCTGGTTACGAATATCAGGTTGGGAAAAAAAATGCAGGAAAAGAAATTTAAATTTAAAAAATATTCACCACAGTCCAGAATATTGACAGTGTAAATATACATGAAATTCGTAAGATTTTTGAAACCATTTAATATGTTTTATTCACAATGTAGAAATAAACTGAGAGACTTCTTCCAATAAAATAATTTAAATGATGGGGGGAAAAGGGAGACAGCAAAGGAAAAGACTCTGCTTCCTATTTTAGTCAACATGATCATAATCCAAGCAATACTTATTTTTATTTTTCTACAATATGGCTGAATATGGGGGAAAAGTTGTAGGGTGTGTTCGCAAACCAGGCTATTAAATTTCAGTAGTCCCAGAAAACTGTATATAATTTGTGTACCGTAATCTTTTAGTGTCGGGTTAACCAGACGGGTTCTCTAATGGTCTGAACACTAGGGGCGAGGAGTTCTGGATGCTCAGAGGGCAATGTACATGTCATTTTTAATTCAGAATACATCTTTAATGCTGATCGTGATAATCATAGGGAGCAAAATGCTGAGCGAAACATTAACCTACCCCTTCCATGACTGACTGGAGCTTCCATAATTTTTGCAAAAACCATATGGAAATGCATTCTCTTATATATGCGAGTCTCCTATAGGGAGCCTCGCATATATAAGAGCGTACATTGGCTTAACAATATCTACCTTGTAAACCAGTGCATTTTCTTATATATGCGAGCCTCATATATAACAGAATGCATTGTGCTGGTTCAGCATCATTAAGACCCTGTGGGGTCTTAATGATGCTGAACCAGCACAACTCCCATCTATGAAAGTGGTTAAGGCAACAACTGCATTATTTGGACAATAAATATTCATTCATAAAATAATAGCTCTGCATTCATATGGTAATAGCTCAACGTTGTATAAATTTCCATTCTGTGAAATAATATGAGAGGGAGAAAAATGGACTGTGTTTTAACCTCTTATAAATGTGCTTGATATATTATCAGACCATTCCTTGAAAAGTTTTTACCTCTAGGCCAAATAACGCATAGCTATTGTCAAAACAATGCAGTTATTGCCTAAAGAATGGTAGGTTAATGTTCAGCTCGTGACAGTCCAAAAGAAAAAGTTGACAACTGTGTATGAGGGCAGATAATTACCTCGAACATGCATTATCCCTCACAGGAATAACCCCATCCCTTGATTTCTAAATTAGTTTCATTGTGTTTTTGATTTGATGTAGGATCTAACCAAACACAGATCATAGAACAGTTTAAGACACGTCCAGGCCTTGTCAACCTTACTAAACCAAGATAATGTGAAAAGAAAGATGACACAAATTTATTGCAAATCATAACTTTAATAATACTAATCACCATTGTGAATCTGATAAAAGACAGTACAATTACAATAGCATGACTCTTTAGTGGAATGCTTAAGAAAAATTTGTAAATCAAATTTCTTTACACTATACAAATTCAAAAGAGAGGTCCAGCTTCAATGTCGAAATTAATTTATACATCATCCAAAAGCTTATTCAAAATAGATTCATAGATTAATGGAGAGGTCTTAAAGTCGGCAGGTGAGAAATGATAGTTTATAGATCTATATTTCAAACATAATTCTTTAAGTAACTGTTCCGGTCTGGACATTGTATATATATGGTGGGTATTCAATACAGAGTAACAACACTGTACAGACCTAAAATATGCTTTAATACTGTATACACCCATCAGTATAAGCCTGGGGCCTGTGAATTATTTTTGGACGGGGCTTACAGTCGAGGACCCCCACATGCAAAATCTCAGTTTGCGTTCATAGTGCTTAACTAATATCATGTTTTATATGAATCATCATCAACATGTATATTATCTTATTTAATGAAAATAATTTGTTTTGTGTTTTATTATGTTAGAAAAATGTTTAAAATAAGACACAAAATATCATCTTATATATTCTATTATTATCCGTTCCTTAACAACACTATTTCTGATTAGACAAAAAATCTGTCACATGATAATCCGGGAAATAGTAATATTGGACTCCCGAATCGAGTCCAATATGACTTTTATAAAAAAATATCAGGACTCATGGTGGTCATTTGGATAAACATACAGATGGATAAGAAAAATGTCATTATACAATGGTGTCTACGGTATGTGTTTTCTTGTACTGGTACTCGTCCAGGTTGTGGTGATTAAAGTCATATTGGACTCGATGCTACATCCAATATGACTTTTCACCACAACTTGGATGATTACAAGAGAAAAACATTGTACACAACACTGTATAATAACTTTATAATACATCATTGTGAAACACAATGGGCAGGTAGTATTAATGAGTTTGCAATCGAAAATAGATGGAGTAATGCTATTCTTGTGCATGAAGTTTTGTCATCTTCATTCAGAGTTGACCCGACATAAATTTATACTCGCCCTCTAAGTTCTAAAAATGGGGTGGTCTTATCTTGGGAGGACCACCCCATGATTTGTTTGGAGGCAAAACAGACTGTACTTATCCTCAGGTTTGGGCTTACTGATGGGGGGGGGGGGGTATACAGTATTAAATGATGAATGAGCTTTCGGCTTCCTCTGGTTCACAACAACAAAATCCTTTTGAGAACTTGAAGAAAGTTAAACCTGAAGCTTGTTCTTCAATAAACATAAGGTGTTACACCATCTACATGTACATATTTCAATTATAAGTATATAGTTAATTGCTTTCTTCAAACCTCCCCCCTCATAAAATAGCTACTTCTTGCTTCTAGTAGCTTATTTTCTGCTGAAAGCGACTTTGTTCCACAGCATCTATTGCATTACAGATTTCCACAATATATAATACAAGGTTTGATCAGAAATTCAACCAGGTCCCTCCCTTCAAATATTTGTTATAGGTATGAGTGATTGTATTTACATGATATGAATACAAGTTATATCATTTAACAATGTGTCAATAAGGTGTTGCAAAATATAATGCTGGAGGTGAAAGAAATCAACAACATAAATCAACTTGAGAAAGATAAATCTTGATTAATGGCCCCATTTAATTTTCCGAGTCACCGACCGATTATTGTTTTTATAGTGCCTCGATATATAGATTTAATAACAGTCTATGACATAAAATATGATTAAACTACTATAATTCATCAACCCCCCCCCCCCCCCCCCCCCCCCCCCCCCGTGTTTTTAAAATACTAAAATGTTTCACATGTCAGTAAACATTTAGTTAAAATAATAAAATAACAGTTCCCATTGTAGGTGATCTTTAACCTATTGGCCGAAAAATGTAGGAATAAAAGCTCGGACAAAATTATGCATGTGGTGAAAATGTTCTAAGTCGAAAAAGGGGAATAACTCCACAAAAAAACAGTCAGACAGACGTCATAATCGCAGGTGCACAGGTTCCCATGGTACTAAATATCTGTGCCAAGTTAAAAAAAATTGACCTAAAAATGTAGGAATAAAAGCTCGGACAAAATTATACATGTTGCGAAAATTTTCTAAGTCGAAAAAGGGGGGATAACTCCACCAAAACAGACGTCATAATCGCAGGTGAACAGGTTCCCATGGTGGTTGATGTCTGTGCCAAGATTCATGGAAATTGATCAAAAAATGACAGAAAAACTCCGGACAAATTTGTGTCCACCGACGGACAAGCTGATTCCAGTAAACCCCCCCCCCCCTAACATCGTTGCGGGGGGGGGGGGGGGGTATAATCATAAACATTTCCCCTGTCTTGCTACCAGAATGCAACAGAATTCAAATTAAGATAGAGTTATTCCCCTTCCATTGAAATAATAAAATAATAGACTTTGCAGTACAAACCAGATGAAACTTAAGCACAAAAAAACACATTGGTACCTCTACCAAAACAACATATTCAGTTTATTACACCGGATAAGTTGATAATACAATGTTTTGGAGCGCCCGCTTTCAAATGGTCTATAATATGGTATACATTTTATATAATGTAATCTGGGGGTTTGAAAATTAAGTGGGTCTTTAATGCAGTAAGAGAAGATATATGATGGATTTCCAAGAATTTACTGCAGATTTTTTGACTGTTTTTGCAATGAGTTTGGCTCAAAATACCTCAGAATAAAAGAAATATTGTAATTCTACTGCTAAACTGACTGCAGGCAGTTATCGTGTTGTATATTTTGTTGCAAATTTTGAAATCCAAGATGGCCGCTGGCAGCCATGTGTTTTTGGCCGAATGACCCCAAAATGACTCGTTCCTATTTACATGTCAATGTTAACATCCATGGCAAATAGTATGCACAGAAATTCATATACAGCTGTTTACAGTGAATTTCCCCCCAGCAAATCTCTGTTTTAGTGTTAAAAGGGTGTCCAAAAATGGTTGGAAATATTTTTGGATGCGGGGGTGGGTGGGTCCCAACAAGGGTCGAAAGATAAAAATCAGCATACGTGCCTGAAAATGTTTTTTTGACACCCCCCCCCCCCCTGTAGAACCAAGGACTTTTCACAATGCAATATATCAATTCAATTTGATTTTGAATCTGACAATGCAATACTTTCAATTTTCTGAGTCGGGTTTTCCCACTAAAGGCCCTACTACCACCCCCTTCCAATTTCAGATTTGCAGGGCCATATCAAGTCTAACTTCCCAATTCAATTCAGCTGATTCAAATCAACATTGACTGTCAAGAGTTGTTTACTTACTAATCTATGGAAAATTCAAGGTTTGACTCAAAACAACTCTAGATTTGCAGGGCCTGAAGGTCAGAACTACATGTATGTGGTATTTTTTGGCTGATGTCTTTGGTTTATTATACTATCTCCACTTGTAATCATTCCAAAGCAACATTTAGAGAATGAAATATGTTAACATCAGGGTGATACCTCTTCCTGTGTCTCAGCATCTGTGTATTATGTCGGAAACCTTTACCACAAATTGGACAGATCCATCTCAGGTGATCTGAATGTATACTCATATGGCTCTGTAATTGGAATTTCGAAGCAAAGACCTTCCCACATTCATAACAATTATGTGCTTCGTGACTGCCATGAGTCTTGATGTGTTGTTGCAAAAGTGACGAGTTGTTGAACCTCATCTTACAAACAATGCAGGAAAAATCAGAAGATCTAGCTCTCTCATTATGAAACTGCAAAATAAATTAATAATATACGAGTTAAAAATCTGAGGAAACAGAGTCTACCGACCTTACTTTAAACAACTACATGTACCCTAAACATTTCTTTCATAGAATTAATACAAACTTTTAAACCTCACATCACATAAAGAACAAATATACTGGAAAAACACACATCAAAACCAAAGAGTAGCATATTTCTAAGTGAAAGGTTTTGGGATGCCGAAAAATAAATTTAAACATGTTGTTTATCAGATAAATGCAACAAAAGTTCAGAGTGGTAATAGGCTTTTACATGTATGTTGGCATCTTGCATTGGAGTAGACAATTTAGGTTAACCTCATCAAATTCCCTGTTTTATATCAGATTAATAGTTCTGGGGATGAAGCAGGCCAGTCTGTTTTTGTTTATGTTTGGTATGTTCTTAGTGTTTTTTTTTTAATCGGGTAATATCAAATGCACTGTATCGTTTATAATGTAATCTTCCCACTGCCCCGGCTGACTTGAAACAACCCAGCATTGCAGCAAAATGATATAGATTCAGGATCAAATCAATCAGTCCCAATAATGGCCAATCTAGGAGTCACAAAATAACAATAGGTTAATCAGTAAAGGTCGACTCAAGTGGAAACTTACAAGCAAGCGTTTGGGTTTACTAGAGTTTATCTTATTTTCAGCAACTGGATCATATCACGACATGTCAGTCTTATGGATGGAGGAACAACTGCACAGAGGGTTAATTTTACAGAGATATCACTACACTACATGTAGAAACCACAACCTGCAGAAAGAAACTAACAAACTTGCCCAGATACACGAACCAGGTTAACCTCCAATCATCGGAATTCAAAATAGTTTTGCCATCATTGGACTGCTTAATATGTTGGCCTCATGCACCATGAAGCTTACCAACTGAGCCATGGAAACAAGTGTGTCAAACATTGAAATTATATTACTGCAATGATATGAGTCAGCTTGCCATGCCATGTGACTACTCAACAAAACTATTTACAACATACATGGGAAATTTAGCAGGCCTGTTCTCACATGCTAATTATCTGAAGGCAGAACATCAAATCTTCAGTGGGTTAATGAGAGACATCGTGGACTATGGCCCAACAGAAAATATTCATTGCATCTATCTGGGCTAACATGAGGAACAACTGTTTTGATACGACTATGAATGAGAACTGTGGAATTTCAATTTATGTCGGCTCAACTGGCTCCTGAACTTGAATGAAGCTCCACAAAACGAGCAAATTCGTCCCAAGTAATCAGAGTGCAGCAACATATGATCTTTGAGGATCCCTTTTGATTGACATATCTTGCCACACACTCGACAGTTGACAGTTTGGTCCTTTCCATGTGTCATATTGAAGTAAACCTGCAAGACACATCACATAATTAGACCATACTCAAGACTGCAAATGGTGTCTGTCAGTGGAGTGGCATCATCAAATTCACCCTCTGGGAACCTCATTCTGCTTAGGCCTCATCATCTGGGAAGTATCTATAGTTTCAAATTAACTTTGTTTTCAGTTACTATATCCCATAATTTGCAGAAGATAAAATGCATAATCAAGGTGACTAATGGGTGAACATCAACTTCAACTGGGGAACTTCAATCTGATCCTAGGTCTCCAATAGCAGAATGAGGTTCCCAATGGTAAATTCAGTGATGCTAGCCCACCATGGGAGATAGCATTACTAAATTCACACTCTGGGGACCTCATTCTGCAAAAGACAGACACAATAATTGCAGGCTTGATAATTAGACCATACTGTGTCAAACTTTCAAGTTTCAGGCCAATCTTTTACCCATAACACATGCACAAGGATGTTGTTTCCCCAATCTAATTCAACTCGAGCGTTATCATGAAAAGTGAAGAAAGGTAGCAGAGAAAGGAAATAATAGATCCGTGTCTGAAACTCCCCTAACTAAAGGGACATAAATATTCTATCCTCAAATTAAACAAAGTAATGGGACACCTTTGTGATGACCAGAGGATCAAAACATTTTATAGATAAGAAATACTTTAACTGTTTCTTTCCTAAATGGATTCTCCCATCAGTTATAAAGGTATGCATTGGAATGATCCACTATTTATCTGGAGGGATGTTAACAGAGTAATAGCATAAGTGAGACTGACGTGCAGAAGTATTCCCATTCATTTCATTGGATGGAAATGTTTAGATAACCAGCTGAATAAACGGCCATTTGTTGAACTTATTATCTGAGTATTTCCTAGGGAACTACCGGTCAATGAGTATTTCATAAATAAAGGGTTAATATATATAGGCTCTATACCCTTCCCGATGACTAATACAGAATACTTGTGATATTCTTACGCCATCTGCTCTCATGCGATACGTGATAATCACAAACCAAAAATAAAACATAAAATATGCTCATATTTACAATATAGCAAAAAACTACTTGCAACAGAATATTCTGACATGGCATGCCACAGAAAATTGGATCTGTTTTTGTTTTCATTTTGAGTTTATAATTTCGTTCGTTTACATAAGTTTTCCCATAGAAGATGAGGTCAGTATAATTATTTTAAAGTTTTTATCAACCTATTATTATCTCCGGAATACACCAAAAGCTTGCAATCACTAGGTTTAAAGTGAGACGAAGCAGTTTAGCCAATAATTAGGTTCATGGGAAGCATTTTTTGGGGAGACATTACTTCTAATTAATAAGCGGAAGTGTTTCGAATAAACCATATATCCACCTAGCAGTAAGCCTATAGTAATTTCTCAGTGGTATTTGATTTTGTGGCGACGTAACTGATTTCTGAATCTGAAAGATGCTCCACAACTTGTACAAATTTGTTCCAGCTTACGAGAGTGCACCAATATGTGACTTTTCAGCAGATATCTATCGCTGCACACTTTACCACAAATTTGACAACTGTTATCTTGGTTGTTTTTCCAATGAACTTCACTATAATTTGTGTCTAATTGCTCTGGATACACCTGCAAGTAAATTGTTAAGAAGCCTGTAATCTTTATATTGAATAGATTTTTGGCTTATCAGCGCAGATGCACACACACTCACTACAATTAGAAATCATTTTGCAGATGGATGTTGCATGAGATGGGGTACTTTAACCCTTTAATGATTATTGAACTATTTTCGGACAAGTATGAATGTAGTTCACTTAGGGAACGTTCAGATAATAAGTTAAAAAAAACAGCCATCTGAAAGTTCCCTCCAAATGATTGAATAGGAATCCCATGTCTTCTGTATTTGCATTATTGAAACACCCCCCCCCCCATCCAAGTGAATAATAGAATGTTCCATGTATACTTTTATAACTAAATGGTAGAATCCATAAAAAGCAATCTGTTTATAATAATAGAAGGCTTGCGTGATGTTGTGTCATGAGTATATTTCACGAAATCGCAATCAAAGCTACCAACTGAGACGGCTGTTCCAATTCGATAATCAAAATATGGTGCTGGTCATTTGCAGAATGAGGTCCCCAGAGGATGAATTTAATGACGCTACCTCACACAGCAGGCTAGCATCACCAATTTCATCATCTGGGGACCTCATTCTGTATGGCCTCCTCTGAAATAGAAGACCTTGACACAGATTTAAGTTCCTAGATGGTGAAGACGGTGATGTGCATGTGTGATTGTGAAGAAGTTTCTGAAAAAAAACTAAAACAACTTGTTCTCATTTGATAACAAAGATACTTTCCTGAGAAGATGAGGCCATGCAGAATGAGGTCCTCCCTAGAGGGTGAATTTAGTTATGCTAGCCCACTGTGTGGGGTAGTCACCAAATTCACCCTCTGTGGACCTCATTCTGCTAATGACCAGCACCATATTTTGAGGCCTGTCTGTGTGGCCATTGAAGTTAATGGTTCAGCAATTAACCTGGATAAAACTTACAGCTGATTCTTGAGATAAGTAAGCTATTAACCTAGCTTTTCTTAAGTATATACTCATTGTCGAGTAGTCTGAAGAACTTATTATCTGAACATTTCCCACCAATGTGTAAGAATCCAGCTGCACTTATATTATATGCTGGTCTGTCTGCTTATCTTTCCTAAACATCCCTCCAGACAGCCCTGTCAATTAGCAATAATTTGCCTATAAAGCTAAAACAAAATCCCCCAAGGTCAGAAATATTTCCTCAGCTAAAAAGCCTAGGATCCACAAACAGTAATGCCCTAATTAATCGACTCTTTAACCACAGCAGAATTATTGGTAACTTTTCAGGATTTAGTCGGAAATATGGCTTGTTGAAATTCATCGGAAAGCTCTCGGGGAGAGCTTTCCAATGAATGGCAACAAGCCATATTTCCGACTAAATCCTGAAAAGTTACCCATAATTCTGCTGTGGTTAAGAAGTCGATTAATTAGGACATTACTGTAGTTGCATGCTCTAAACACACATGTATAACTTCAGTTTACAATTAAACTTGGTCCATTATCATGGCAGACTCTATTAATAATTGCTGCTAATCAAGATACATGTGTAGTAATTGTTATATCAGTAGTCCTTGGTATTCAACAATTAATTTTTGCTGTCTGCAGAATTCCATAGTATGACACTATAAAGACAATATCTGCAGCAATATGTTTCAATTTTGCACACAAAAAAAACAGGACTTGACCAGATAATTATTCCATTCCAATGTTTATTACAGGCTTGTTCCTAGAAGAACCCGGTTATTGGCTGTCCATATTTACAAATCCGTATGGAACATACTTTCCATACATATCTTGATGTCAAATGACATACATGACCTATGCCTCAACCATGAACTTAACTAATAAATAAAAGCATCATCACACATGACAAAACAAGCCCTAAATAAACCTTGTAAGCCTGTACTGTTTAATGCATGGATTCTAGGATGGGCGACGTGTAATAAACACAGAACAACAATTGTGTTAACAGGTTTGTTGATACGGAACTTGTGCCATTGCGGAGGCTGCCCTCTCATTCTATACTTCTGCGCCAACACTTGTGCCATATCAACAAACCCAGTAACACACTCATGTCATTCTGTGTATATACTTTTGTAACTGATCAGAGAATCTATTTAGTGAAGAAATTTACTATATTATATACAATAATGTCCTAAACCACAGCAGAATTATGGGAAATTTTTCAGGATTTAATCAGAGATATGGCTTGTTGCTCGGTGAGAGCTTTCTGATGAATGGCAACAAACCATATTTCCGACTAAATCCTGAAAAATCTCCCATAATTCTGCTGTGGTTAAAGGGTGATATACTTCGGGCTTTACTGTAGTCAACGCCTGACACAAGTTTCATGTGGATTATTTCAGTCATTTTAACGATATTCATATGATATCGTTGTATTAGTACAAGTTATATTCTTGGCTGATTCATCCTTGGCTTTGATGAATGATTTTTTTCACGAATATGTCTACGTAAATTTGTATAAAATTTGAATCCTTTCCCACACATCTCACAGAAATGTTGGAAGCGCTCGGCGTGACGAGACATGTGAGTTGTCAGATACTGCTTGCATTTGAAATGTCGCCCACAAAGCGTGCATTGGAACATCTCACCGGTCATCTGGTAATGTATGATCGCATTCTGCTGACGAACTGCCTGCAATTATAGGTAGTGTGCATAAATTTGATGTACATCAAGGCTGAATATAGTCTCTGACATTTGCAGAATGAGGTCCCCAGAGTGTGAATTTAGTTAAACTACCGTGCATAGTGGGCTAGCATCACCAAATTCACCCTCTGGGAACCTCATTCTGCTTAGGTCTCGACTGCTATGGGAGACTGATGATTAGATTGAAGTCCTCCAGTTGAAATTGGTGATGTTCACCCATTGGTCACCTCTATTATGCTTTTTATCTTCTGCAAAGTAGGGGATATAGAAACTGACAGAAGGGAACAAGAGCATGGCTAGGGAGTGGCAAAATATGCCATTTAGCCATTTTGAATTGTACTACATGTACCACAAAATAAAATAATAACTTGAGCTTAAAAGGTTATCTGATATACTCCTAATTTAATTGCCAAAATGCAGTCCAAATTCTAAGTCGAAAAATGGCCGTAACTCATGCGAAAATAATTTCGACAGAACCTATATTCAAACTTGGCCTGTATCTTTAGCTAGGAAATACACATACCAACTTTGGGTCAAATCAAATAATCCAATCAGAAACCAAAAATTTTAACGGACGGACATAATACAAACTTTTTTCAAAAGGGCGTATAAAAAGTAACTAAAACAATGTTAATTTCAATAATTTGAGGCTATATATTCTTCCCAGAAGAAGCAGAATGAGGTCCCCCAGAAGGCTAGCATCACTAAATTCACCCTCTGGGGACCTCATTCTGCAAATGTCAGACACACAAAATTCCGGTTTGATGCACATTGAATGTTAAAATGACCGAAGATGCGTTTGTGAGATGTGTTGAAATTGGAATACAGGCGATAGCACCAAGGCATTTAGATGGCTGCAATGCATCGATTTCGTTTTATCCAAAAACCGACCCATTGAATGGAGAGATTCTATTTTCAACACATGCAAGCCCCAACACATATGGCAACTAACTTTAACTAAGCATATACATCATGACTTTTCTTGTTTTGAATCTATAGAATAAGTCATTTTCTTTGCCAAATGGATTCTCACATTCATTTATAAAATTACACATCACAATGATCTATTATTCATTCGGAGGGACCATGTTCTGATAATAGATTATATTGTTTGCAGTGTATAAGAATTAATTTAAATGACCAAATTGAAGTCCAAATAACAGTATTTCATGTGTATATAGACCTATTTTTGATCCTAGAAAATTGACATACAGTAATGCTCTAATTAATCGACTCCTTAAACACAGCAGAATTATGGGTAACTTTTCAGGATTTAGTCGGAAATATGGCTTGTTGCCATTCATCGGAAAGCTCTCCCCGAGAGCTTTCCGATGAATGGCAACAAGCCATATTTCCGACTAAATCCTGAAAAGTTACCCATAATTCTGCTGTGGTTAAGGGGTCGATTAATTAGAGCATTACTGTACTTAAGCACTGCTATCTTAAATCAGTCGCAGGCCATTTAAACAATTATTGCCAAACCTAGTTACTACTGTTCCGATGATTTATGAACAAAATAGTTATAATACTGAGAATAATTTCACTATGAGAATGTCACGATTACAGAAGACAATATACAGTAATGCCCTAAATAATCGACTCCTTAACAACAGGAGAATTATGGGTAACTTTTCAGGATGTAGTCGGAAATATGGCTTGTGAGCTTTCACGATGAATGGCAATAAGCCATATTTCCGAATAAATCATGAAAAATTACCCATAATTCTCCTGTTATTTAGGGCATTACTGTAAAATCCAATCAACTAACAAGATGATACCATTACAGAGGAAGTTCCCCACCGGAGAAATATGGAGATAATTCGTAAATAGGGAAAATATATTTTATTACTTCAATAAAACTTCAAACAAATTCATCAATTATTTCATATTTACTTTGAATAAAAATGTTATACAGGTAATGTAATATATCAAAAGTCTTATCGAGTCAGGTTACTATGAATCAGGCAGCTGGTTCGATTGGGGCAAGGACCGGTCTAATGCATGAAATTTGGCAACAGTCAAATTTTCTACTTCATGAAAGTAAAAGTACATTTTGATAACAAACTTTCGTCTCAATGTTGATATATAATAATGTTTATATGCGTGCACTCAATGTCTTGTGGAATAGACTGGTTCCTGGTACAAAACTACAAAAATCTGAAAACATAGTAATCTGAACCCTCCAGTCTCATTGAGCAGTAATGGAGACAAATGAAATGTGTTGAAATGTCTAGATTTAATTAGTGCAATTACCACAATGTCTAATTGCTCAAATTTATATAAAGACAGGGTTTCCGCTAGGGGGTAGGGGAATGGGGCCTGTTTGTAGATAGGGGAAAACACGAACACCTGCTTCGAAAATTTAGAAAAGTACAACACTAGAAATGCATTGTCCAGCACACCCAGAACGCGAATTACGATTATAATTCTGGTACCGGTATGTATACATTCTCAAAATTAAAACAAGAAATGTAACAATTTACATCGTTTATGTGATACAACAGTCAGTCAATTAACCACATTATTGTGATTGAACTGAGTGAAATAAAAACGAACTTTTAACTGAGACTAGCTTCAGATTTATTTTTTATTTCCAGTGGGTAGAATAATTAAATGTACTATGATATTTCGTACCAGTTAAAATTCAACTATACTGTTCGCATGAAGTTCATGACCAACAGTAACATTCACTCGTCTTTTAAAAATTAATTTGATCTACAAACACTGGTTTAAAAAGCTTGGAACTATTTTGTTGTCGCATTCAATCATTTGGGGGTCGCACAATTGAAATTACCTCAAAAGAATTGCTGCTATCGGCGGGAAAGTGTTAGCTATGAAGCTTCATTGGGTGGGGGGTGGGGGTCACACAATTGAAATTGACTCGAGAGTATTGCTATCGGCGGGAAAGATATATACTTGGTAACGAACGAAGCTATGACGCTTCATTGGTAGAGTTACGTCACAAATATCGCATTCGCATCGTACACAAAATATATCGTTTCCGGCTATATATTACGAATCGATATACTGAGGGTTTTACGGTTACACGAAATTCCAGGGTTTTCAAGGAGTTTGCATTAAAACAAGGGGTTCAAGGGCCCTGGGAGGGGAATGCGTCAGGGGAAAACTCAGAGGAAAACTTGGCTAGGGGAACGGGGGCCGCCAAAGGGACCCCCTGCCGGTATAGCGGAATCCCTGATAAAGAGTATATGATAGATAAAACTTGGTTGAATGTATCTTGTCTACCATTTAGCATCAGTTACAATATGGTATCACCTCTGTATAGGCTCTGATGTTTGTTCCTGGTGGGTGGGAAATGAAAGGCAGAAAGACAATTGATTCCTACTCTCAGGTGCCTAATAATCATGATGGCCTGATAACAGAAATGGGTGAGGATTTAGGCTGAAATTAATACATGTAATAGTGATGACAATTTCACTCTATGTCTCAATGCCAAATAATAGTGATTGTCTGGAGTTCTCAAAAATTGATAATCGGGCTGACACTATTAGGCACCTGAGAGTAATAATGGAATGCTCGGCTGAGACACCAGATGGCAATACTAGTAAATGTTCATTCAATTGAATGTTGCTGGTACTATTTGATAAATATGCCTTTGAAATTTACATGTAGGAGGAAATTGCATTCAAATTCAAAGAAAGGAACATTTTTTTCTTCAGTTCTTAGTTTTTCTAGTATACTAGGCATGACTTTTTCTTCTTTTTCCCTTCATCACCATCCAGGTGGCCTTTGATGTGATTTATAAACTCAGACTTCACAAAGTACTTTTTGCCACATATTTCGCAGGGGTATGATCCTCGCCCAGTTTGTTTCATATGACTCAAAAGATGGGCGGCCAGAACAAAGTTACTTGTGAATGACTTGCCACAGCGTTCACACATTTTCTTCCCATGAGTGGGTTCATGATGCTCCAAAGACATCTTGTTAAGAAACACAGCACTGCATTCGCGGCATGTAAAAGGCTTTTTGTCCTGATAGCAGATTCATCAACAGCTAGTTAATAATCAGACTGTACTCCCTATTACCACAGGACATCATATACAAATTGTCTTTAATTAAAGCTACGGTAGGCGTTCGTGGTCAGCACAACTGAAAAATCTTCACATTTTTAAACCTTTATTACAAAGAATGCGAAAAAATAGAAGGAATTTAATCTTGCTTTCATTATTAATAATCCTCCAGTGATGAGGTTCTGCATGTTGAAATACGTAGCTTTAATAGACAGTAATGTTTACATTTTTAGAATGGAAAATAACTATAAATTACTAATAACGCTGATTATGATCAGTTGTGGTGACTTTGAACAGTTACTATCTTGGTATTAAAACAAAAGAAAACATGAGTTTATAGCACTTTACATAAATATTCTGGTAAATACTGTATTATGAGTCAAGTTTTGCCTCCTGGAGAAGCAGAAAATGATCTTAGGTGATACGTGCTAATATGGTATCATTCACACAAAATATTATTTCTCAGTTGATCAGAGTTGATCGGGGAAAATTCAATAACTTTCTATTCACATTGCCGATGTTTTGAGAGCCTTTTAGAGGTTATATTTATAGTGTGTGTTACACCAAATCCAGTTTGGTGATTGGTCAACTGCCAATTAGGTCATGCATTTCATATCCCAATAAAACACAACATAACACTAACCACTGTGGCATTTGGAGCACGCAGTTCACACAATGTGCCCAATGGCCACAGCAATATACCCTTAAAAAAACACTCAAACTACATTCATTTCTTAAGTAAAAGATTGTAAGCTGAAACTTTGGTTCAGTTAAAACTCTCTTAAACACCTTTAAATTTCCCCCAAATTCAAGTCTGAAAAGGGTGTGCCCAAAAAATTAGAATTGTCTCCTAAAAAACCTAAATGAAAGAATGCCTTCATCATGTATACGAATTTAATTTTAGATATTTAAAATCATTTTAGCATTTTGTTAAGGATTCTTTGAGCAGGATTTGAGCCCCCCCCCCAGATGTAAGAAATTGCTTTTTTTTTTAAATGTTAAATTTCAAAGTTTTCTCACACAAAGCATCACCCCATGTTGGTTTGCCGGAATCTAATGACCTAACAATAGTTCCGGCGACCTGGAGTCTATCATGTATGATTTTGCTCTTGTACCCACTACAGTGGTAGTAATTGAAAAGTCTATTATAAATTACAACAGTAATTATCCAAAGTTTTCACCAATGCACAGTTCATGTAACTGATGGTGAATTTTTATAATACTGAAAGGAACTAGCACTGACAAAAATCACATTGAAAATTGAGAAGTATCAACATAATTTTTTACAAGAACATATGTCCCACTTGTTGCCCAATCCACTTTCCGTAAATTAATTTGATTACGTCCTACACACTAAAATTAGTAATTTATTTTATGGCCCGAGGCCCAAGCCAAAATAAAATTTATATCAAATACTAACTTCGATTTTAAGATTAAACCTGTTAACCACAATGTTTACAGAAGACATCTTCGACTCAAATTACTTATTTTCCCATATAATATTGATATTAGATCATTGTTATTAATGGGAATTTTTTTACATTGGCATATTCGCCCTTTAAATACCAGAGATTCATAAACATAGCTACAGGGGACAATAAAGACATATAGACAGAATTTTCATTTTTTCTCGGTTGGAGCAACCGTCACTGCATCATGCTTATCTCGCAGATGGTTTCGAAGCTGCCACTGGAAGAAGAAAGACTTCTGGCACAATTCACAGATATGGCTACGGGGCCTGTGGTGACGATAGTTATGCTCACGAAAAGTCCTCCTACTCGTATAGCCACGCCCACATTGCTCGCACCATATTTTCTGTCGATGAGAATAACAGAGAATTTTAGTTATTTTAAATGCACACCATTAATTTCGAACACCTAACAATATAAACATAATATAATATAATCGTATATATTTTGGGAGAGCAACATAAGTTCAAAAGATTTTCAGTCAATATTGTGATTAAAATGTATTGGGGGATTATACAAATTTGTTTCAGAAAATTTTATTTTAATTTAGTGATTTCTCTCTATAAAATACTCAACCAATGCCAATTACAGATGCACAAACTACAGATGACAGATAAATTTCTATAACTTGTAGATATTTTCTAATCCAAAAAACATGCAATTGTGCATGAAGTATATAATTTATCTGTATTTTCCTCACAAGATCATTATCAAGACATGAAATGATGTGCTTTACAACAGAAACAGCGCTTATTAGGTTTGGTAGCTTCGAATATTTTTAGTCGTAATCATGCTCAGCTCAGTGGATACCATCTTACAATCTATGGACATGTTATTACAATCTATGGACATATCTCATTTAAAGCTCTAAATTATGTATCCATACTTTATTAGGAGGGATAAAATAGGCCGACAAAAGTACTCAATTACAAACATACTGTCTTAATGTACTAAACGCTTACTGTAGTCAGACATTTTTCAATTTTCCTTAATGAAGTAAGTTAAATTCTCCGTAATGTAATACCATATCAGAAAAAGACTAGCAATGAATGCTCTTTTATTGCTTTATACTGAAGAAAAAGAGGTCAGATATTTCTGTGGTGATATATTCTATGACGTGAATTAGTCTTTCCATGGGATATAAATTCGTATAAAAGTATTTCACACTCCTCATTGACCTATTTTGATGTTGAAGTGATGCATCATTCTTAATACCAACATTGAAGGGGTAGACCTACTTTTGGAACACAATATGTTATCATGTATCCCAGGGAACCTCATTGAATATGAATTCAAATAGACCAAATTGCCAATGCCAGTATAAAAAGGTCTTTTGAAACATATATCATCTGGGATAGAATTTTTATTTATATAGCAAAACAAATATTTTGCGGTTTAAGAAATTAAATCTGTTTATCATGAAACCAATCCTATCTATCCAGGGACTTGATCATGTGGAATAGTCCAAAAATTATTTTAAGCTATCTCAGACTTAATAAATGGACATGGCCTATTCAAACCCCAATGCTATACATAATTTGGATAGAGGGCTCTCAAAACATACATACGCAGAAAATTTCCGAACAAATTTGTCAATATAATGCTGAAAATTAATTTGATATCATGTCAATATAATCTTTTTAAGGTTGTTGCGTAAAACTGCACATGTAGACCATGGGAAGAACATGGTACATCTGTCACCGCTCTAAACCATTTATGGTAATACATCATTTTGACAAATAAATCAAAGAGAATGTAGCATGTGAAGTTTGTTAAATGTTTCATGTTAAGATAACGAAATATACTTTTTCTGGAAGTCACATGTTATTCCATTTTCAAATCCAGAATTTCAATGAATACACATGTCACAATATATTTGTTTAGGACTTTAATGCGTCCTAATGGGACATACAATGCTCAGAAAGGTAGGTCAGTTATTAATTGACCAATTTCATTACCAGGGAAAATTCAAAAGAAAACATTATAAGGTGTATTTTGGAGCACAAACTGCCATGTGGCTTTAAACATTCAGATGTGACTTGTATTGAAGTTTATGGCATAGAAATATAAGATACATGTATGTCAAGAACTGAATGCCTCCCTATTTCCGATGTCGCATTGTTCTATGTTGATATAGCTCATATTTGAAGGGGAATGTTTTCCCGCATTCACATTTGAATTTATGCTTTCTGTGAAACCGAGTGATGTGCCTCTTGAATGCTTGTCGTGATGTGTAAGTTCTGGAGCACAGCCCACATTTCAGCTTCGCCTACAGTAAGAGAAATAAAAATTTTCAAGATGAAAATATTATTGCTATTGACTCAGACTGGCTATTTAAAGCCATTAGGCCAAAACAAAAATTTATGTTTTGTGTCAAGGGCGATTTTTTTTTCAAATCAGTACAGACAGGTTTTATTTTTATTACCAGATGGATATTATAAGTTACGGGATGCTTAGTGGTCGGATATGGTGTCATGTGAGGCGAAGTCAGATCAATATTAGGTCAGGCCGCAGGCCAAGCCTAATATTGATCAGGCTGAGTCACTGGGTAAATCCTGAAAATTACCCATAATTCTGCTTTGGTTAAGGAGTCGATTATTTAGGGCATTACTGTATACGTAGGCAGAATGGTCACGTTTAATAATAGTCAGGAGACTTTCGTTGGCAATGGTACACATGTTACAAGTTACAGCTGAATCTTGCTAATATCTTGAAACCATCAACATGCAGGAGAAAATTCTTTGTATTTTCCTTTTTTTGATTTTTGTGATCCATGACAGCTTCTCATTTCATGCCGATACAGGTCGTATTTGAACGGAAAGGTTTTTCCACATTCACATTTGTAGTTATGTTTCTTGTGATAGCGAACGATGTGCTCCCGAAACACTCTTGTTGATGCATATGCTCTCAAACAGAGAGAACACCTCAGCTTGCCCTATGATAAGAGAAAAAATATCACTTTTCAGACCTTTGGTAGAGTTTCATACAAATGTTCACATAAGCACCACAAAAGGAGCATATTTGTGAATTAGTTGCAATACAAGATGTTTCAAATTGTATGTGTTTGGTAATAATAATTGAAACCTGCCCATATAAATAGTGGGTCTGATTACTTCTCATAGACTATTTCCCGAACTGTGGGATTCCATGTCAGTGGCTCCAATCAGAACGGACTATTAGTAGCTCCAAGATAAAAGTGATACACAGGTATGACGTAATTTGAGGGAACCATGATTGCAGGAAATGACATTTCGACGAGACAATGATCGATTCAGCATGTCAGTATGACTCTGAAAAGGAGTTTCATAGAAATTGGTTGTTGGAAACACAGCTGGTAAGAGATAGAGCATCGGATACACAGGTAGGGAATTTTAGTAAAATTTAACCCTATCTATACTAAATAGATTCTCCCACTCAGTTATAAAAGCATACATTAGAATGTATTATTCAATTAGAGGGGTGTTTAGGTAATACAAGATGTCGCCAGACAGAGAAATAGATAATGCAAGAGCAGAATGATTCATATTCATTGATGGGAAATCTTCAGAAAATAAGTTCAACAAACGACTATGAATATTTAGTATATAGAGTTGAAATATTGAATGTAGCCCTATGGTCAGGTTGAAAATTCAAGCCCTGGGATTGCAATAAAATTATTTTAGGACCGATCTGGTTGTCTTTCATAGGTCAATACATTGTAAATAGCTTTCAGATACATATGGATAGTACCTATAATAATCTAATGTCTTTCGATGACACAAATATTGAATAATATTATCCATGCCCCATAATGTGCAGATGTAGAATTTCATACTAATGAAGTGCAGTGATAGAGGTTTATAAGAGAAACCAAATGAACAGGCAGTGACTACCACAGTACGAATCTGGTAGTTATAAAAAACGTCTATGTCTACAGTAATGCCCAAAGTAATTGACCACTTTACTTAACAACAGCAGAATTATGGGTAATTTTTCAAGATTTAGTCGGAAATATGGCTTGTTGCCATTCATCGGAAAGCTCTCGCCGAAAGCTTTCCGATGAATGGCAACAAGCCATATTTCCGACTAAATCCTGAAAAATTACCCATAATTATGCTGTGGTTAAGTGGTCAATTACTTTGGGCATTACTGTACCTGCCACATCTAACAAATTATAAGTGTGATTCTGGATGCATTTAAAGTCAGCAAAAAAATTTCAATCTTGTCATTTCTTTCTATTAAATAACCACACAATTATGATGAATTATACAGAATGTTATTTATAATAAATCTCCGTTCCCTTTTGTTTTTTGATATCCATGCCCACTTCTTGATACATGTCGATACAGGTCGTATTTGAACGGAAACGTTAATCCGCATTCACACTTGTAGTTATGTTTCTTGTGATAGCGAATGATGTGATCCTGAAAAGCTTTTGTTGATGTGTATGCCCTCAAACAGAGTGAACACCTCAGCTTCCCCTGTTGACAAGAGAGAGAAAAAAATAAGTTTGGCAAGTTTCTCAGAATTCAGTGGTTGAAATTCATGATTTTCAAACATTTATTAGGATTTCTTCTCTTTCACCCTGAATATGTGATATTTACTTGTAATGTGACATAACACTGCTCTTATCAGTTATCAGTAGAGATCATTTCTAAAGCCATTGCCATACATGAAACAGAAAATAGGTATTTATCCATCAGATTTTAAAGGGAGCACATTGAGTCCATCACCTCATTAATAAAGACTAAAAGACTAGTCGAAATGTATAGCAAACAAAAGCCTGAAAAAAGTAGGTTAGATCTTTTAGATCTTCTTCGCAAAATTTATGTCACAAAAAATTATACTTTTGTGGTGTTTGTTTTTATCAATAGGCAGGAACAGCAAATAATTTTAAGTTATTCATTGAACATTTAAATATGGAAAAAGTTATAGAAGAAAGCACAAAGCCTGAAAAGTTGCACCCATGTTTTGTTAAATAAATACTCCCTGATCAGTTGTCGCTGAATTTATTTCATGTCAGGATAAAATTATAAGCTGACATGGATGTTAAAAACATATAATGGACTTACTTCAGTGAACAAAAGCGATAAGTTAATAGCAACCGAACTTGATCTCCACTAGTAGAAAGTAGCTATCAACTAAAGATTATGGAAAATTCCAACCACAACAACTGAAAATTTAATGAATGACATACGCTATATATCCACAAGTTTGTAACTTCCTCAACAAATGAATAATGTTAATTCCCAATTAAAATTTTTAGAACTAAAATAGGAAAAATTATTTACCAATAAATGGTAGTCAACAATTTTTATATACAATTAAGCATCAAGTTTGGTGTTTAACTCTTTCTTTACTAAATACTCATTGACGAGTAGTTCCCATAGGAAATGTTTGGATAATAAGGCTGTTTGTTGAACTTATTCTCTGAATATTTCCCACCAAAGATTATGAATCCTTCAGCACTTGTATTAGCTTTTCGTCTGCCTTTATTACCTAAACATCCTTCCAAATGAATAATATTACCATTCCCAAGTACATGTATAATTTTATAACTGACATGAGACATGCCTGAGTTTTAATATAATAGTGTGCCTGTCATTTGTAGAATGAGGTCCCCAGAGGGTGAATTTAGTTATGCTATCCCACAAAGTGGGCTAGCATCACCAAATTCACTCTCTGAGGACCTCATTCTGCTTAATGTAGGTCTCATCTTCTCTGGAAAGTTTTTTTTATTATAAAACTTCTTCACATAGATTCTATTTCTTTTTTAGTTTAGTTTCCTTACAAAAGGACAGACAGACAGGCGGACGGACGACGAGCAGTCAATCCGGACATTATACACTATGTTTACCATCCTATAAAACATAAAAAAATCTCAAGTTTTTCTTCAGCAAAATCAAAGCATCCTCAGAGAATAGTTCAAAATAGGGATGGAAACTATCAACAATAATCTGAAGTATTGTTTTCCTCAGCGTTAAACATAGGTGTCAGATAGAAATCTTTCTTGCCGAGATCAACTCCATGTAAATGGAATTTTGACCTTAAGTGACGGGTTATATTCCCTTTGTGGACAAATCTTGTCCCTTTCATATAATTCTCTACACAATTTTTCACTTCCCCTTTGAAGCGATGGCCTGCCAGATGTAAGATCTCGTCTGAGTAACGCCTACAAGTTCGGCAGCGGACTTCAGAAACCAATATCCTTCCATCTGCTGCTCTCTCAGTCTTGTATTCAAATACTCCCCCTGTTGCCCAGCGATTGAAGGTTGGCAACGATATTTTAGAACCTTTTTCTGGTGGCTGATTCCTCTGAAAACCATAGACGGACATGTATGAAGGCCAAATAAGCTGGTAGTTGTTTATTATAGAAATCAGGAAAATATATAAGCCATTCAAATTAAGGAAGAATACTGGTTACTTGATCAGTAAACTTGGGGGGGGGGAAAATCACCAAATCTGGCATTATATGCAAACACTTTTACATTTAAAAACATATTTTCCATGCACTATTAGGCTTCAGTTTTGGAGTTCTATTGGGCTTCAGTTTTTGAGTTCCGACACTTGGGGCTAAAATCACTTATCCATCAAACACAATAAGGATGAGTGTTTTTTTTACAAGTCTGCATTCTTATTCAGAATCCCATCAAAACTTAACCCTTTCATGACAGGAGCTGCGCTGTTAAAGTATTTAATCAAGACCCTGTGGCAGTGCATTCTCTTAATATATACATGTATGTAAGTCTCCAAAGTTCAAATGTTTTATTTCTCAAGTAAATCATGTTACATGATATTATGAGAAGATAATACATAATTATACAATACAATACATGGTGTGCAACAGTGGAAAAGGGTTTTTCATTGTGAGGGGGGAGCTATTCAATATTTATATTATAGGGCATCACAATGTTGTTTGATGACATGCATCACTAAATCGCGCTATCTCCTCGAAACTGTTGGAGATATCGTGACTGAGTGCAGATATCATGCATTATTCGTAATTAATGCATGATATCTGCCATAAAGAGCCTCGCATACCGGTATATTGGAGAATGCACTGGCTTACAAGATCAAGGTAAATGTTGTTAGGCCAATGAATTCTCTTATATATGTGAGGCTCCCTATGGGAGACTCACATATGTAAGAGAATGCATTGGCAGAGTTTTTGCAAATTTCAGAGAGCACCAGTTATGGAAGGGTTAAATGCACTAATGCTTCAAGATAAGAATTTCAATTTTTCTTCCTCTTTGTCTTCTTTTTCGGCTTTGGTAGACACTTTGGCAGATTTTCCGTAATAACAATTATTGGTCTCAACTCCTGTCGATTTAATTCAAAACCATATAAATGAGATTTTGACATCATGTGACGCAGTAAACTATGTTTTGTGATCTGTTTTGAGCCTCTCATAAATACTTCTGCTTCGCGTTTTGCTTGACCTCTGATCTTTTCAGAAGATCGAATCTTGTCAGAATATCTTCGACAGATCTGACACCTCACTTCAGTAACCAGTATCTTTCCACCGGGAGTAGTCTCGGTTTTGTAATCAAATGTTCCCCCAGTTGGCCAGCGCTTGAAAGTCCACAATGCTACAGTGGAACGTTTAACAGCTGATTGATTCTGAAACCAGACAAACAGCTAATTAACTAAATGAAAGACAACCCAAACCCATTCAGTTATGAAAGTATACATTGGAATGGTCTATTATTCCTCTGGAGGGATGTTCTGGAAAAATTAGCAGACAACAGACAGGCAAAAAGATAATAGAAGTGCAAATGGATTAATTTTCCTTGATGGGGAATGTTCAGGTGATAAGTTATGGCCGTTTGTTGACCTTAATATCTGAACATTTCCTAAGGGAACTACTCGCCAGTGAATATTTAGTAAATAATTGAACCTTAAGTTGTGACGTGTACTACTTAGTTCATAATGAAATATGTATTTAGGGTTCCATTCAGCAGCATGACAAAAACTATAAAATTAACTATAATATAGAACTCAATTGAGAACCAAATGAAGTTTATTTTGGAAAATATCATACAAAGAACATACAACACTCACCAATCTGATAAATCTATATCTGGAAATAGCACAACTTCATAGTATCTATTCACATAAAAAGGGATATTTTATTTTATATTTTAGGAGGCTCTATGACGAGTCTGGAGCACTGAATACATGTAAATGAATCAGTAATAACTAATTTATTGTATCCAAGTGAAACAAAGCAGTTAAGTAGATCTCATTCAATTCATAGTGGCTACCAGATCACTTGTTCAGCTCTGTTGATATCATCCGGCATCAGCTGAGCTGAGGCAAATGCCAAAGCAAAAAGAAATTTGTTGGGTATTTTTTTTATAGCAGAGACAAATTTTAGAACCTGCCAATGGTTTGTGCAAAATTTAAAAGAATTGCTGCAGTCTTGGTACTACACTGTGAAAGTAGCGCAAACAGCTAAAATCATTGTTGAATGCCAAAGACAACTGAGACTATCTTGATAATCAGCGATTCTAAGCCAGTACCAACCAAAGTCTGCCATGATATGATAATGGACCACAGTTCCAATTGTAAACTGAAGTTATGTGCAGAGATTGTGTGGATCCTAGGTTTTTAGCCAAGGAAATCATTCTGGCCTGGGCAAGCCAAGAAATATCTACTAATTAACAGAAATTGCTTGTTACTAAATTATACTGTAGGACCATTTGATTGCAGGATACTTGTAGATGTGTAGTTAAATGGATTTCCTATTTATTTCTTCATTTATTGATTTGTTTTGGGTTATTACAAAACTAAATATAACAAATTCAACTAACACCCCTCTTAATTCAGATTGTTTGGCTTCGACAATCTGCTACAGCAACTCTTCGCCATGCCCAGTTTGCTTCAGAAAATTGCTTCGGAATTGCTGATTGCCTTAGCCAATTATAAGTGCTGTAGTGGTATATCAATTTTGGCTCCCACGTAACCATGCAGATTAAAGCCACGGACCATCCTAATAGTTTGAAATAATAAATAAAAAAATTTAAACCTCCCTCCCTCAATGATCTTTCTAACAAACAATTAGTTAACTTTGGATAGCCTACCATAAGGCCAATATAAATAAATTACTCTATTCTCATCCAACTTTTTTGGAAAATTGGGCAGAAGGGCAAATTTCATGTTTTGTATTTTATTCTTCGACACATAAATGGTCATTATTAGTCTGGAAATTGAAGCAGCAGCCTACCTTATACAATACAAGGTGATTTAAATTGCCCAATTTGATAAAAAATATATGATTAAAGGGACATTGTAATGTACTTTGAAGGCTATGGCATGAGAAAACCACTAAAATGTTCCAATCCTTCCTGCTTCAGCCACCTTCCACCGTCACATCCCGGCATTGAAGGTGGGGTATTGAATTCACCACCGGAAAAGACTTAATAAGGGGGGGGGGGGGGGGGGGTGAGAATCTAGCAGTTACAGTAATGCCCAAAATAATTGACTCCTTAACCACAGCAGAATTATGGGTAATTTTTCTAGACAATTAAGGTATTACTGTACATGTATTTTTATATTGGCCTAACCGCCTAACCGTCAAGGACAAACGGCTGCGGGTCACAACTGCTCAATCTAACACCAATGGCATGGGCTTTAGATGATAAATGACGCATCACATTGAATTTTGTGATAGAACGACTGGTTCCCTTCATATATGTTTCAGCCTCCTTGGTATTCCGGCGAGATTTCCGCGTTTCAGAAAGGATCTGCTCTGAATATTGGATACACAGATTACACCAGACTTCTTTCACTAAGTTTCTGCCAAATGAGTCCTGCTCGGTTTTACATCCTATAAGACCCCCAGTTGGCCAGCGTGAAAATGTTGAGAAAAGCACAGCACCATCAAGCTTCACGGCAGAACAATATGCTCCCTGAAAATAAGGGAAATGATAAGGTTCCGACAGCAATGGAATTCTAATGCTCATTCTAACTAAACGTGGTGCAGAGGTATCTTATTGAACACTGACAGTCCTGACAACTTGTCCAAAAACCAAATTTCATTTAGAAATCAAATTACATTTTCAACAAATGGGTCAATTGGAAAGCTGGAGCACTTTATAGTACAAGCACTCGCTTAGTTATTGGGGGGAAAATATTGAATTTAAAAATCACTTTCTGGTATTCAAAAGAAAGATTTAATCCTTCCATAACTGGAGCTTCCTGAAATTGTATGCAGCTCCCATTATGAAAGATTTATTCCTAACAAAATCTGATTTTGTGATTTTAAATTGCCTGGTGTTCACAATCACTTACAGTAATGCCCTAATTAATTGACTGCTTTAATAACCACAGCAGAATTATGGGTAACTTTTCAGGATTTAGTTGGAAATATGGCTTGTTGCCATTCATCGGAAAGCTCTCTGGGAGAGCTTTACGATGAATGGCAACAAACAAGCCATATTTCTCTGGGAGAGCTTTCCGATGAATGGTAACAAGCCATATTTCCGACTAAATCCTGAAAAGTTACCCATAATTCTGCTGTGGTTAAGCAGTCCACTAATTAGGGCATTACTGTATGCGGAAGAAAAATAAACTTGTAGTTGTTGTTTCCCTACCGAAAGGGCCCTGCAAATATTCGACTTGACTTTTATTGAGTTATAAAACAATGAATAGTAATTTTGAATACGTAAAATTTGTCTTTAATCCAACTTTGGTTTTTTTAATGCAATTTACTTCTATGGTCTTCAAATTTGAATAGTTTTAAAGTGATAAATGTTATAAATTTCAGAAATGTGGTTTAACTTTTGATTCATAAAACTTGTTTTGGTCTGTAGGCTCTAAATTTATTTTTTGTGGATTGGGACCCTGACTGAATTGTACACCCCTTCCTTTATATGCTTTGCAGACCCTCTCCTCTTGCATCACCAATTTTATTTGGGAACATTTATGACACATATATTTTAAGCTGTTGAATCTTTTTACTAAAACCTGCTTTGAGCCTAACCCAAACGCCTTTTGGTCGACCAGCCAGTGCATTACTCTGACTTGGTCTCTGTCATTCTAATGTGCTAGGTTTGTGGTCGCCTATCCTGACAATTTGTTACCTGGTCAGACACCCACTTTACCTGACAATCACTTAGGTGAAAGAAGAGCTAATAAAAAAACCTTACATTGGTGCTGGCCTCAATGGGCCATGTTTGACTTAATCGTAAACATTTTTTGCATAAAATCTATAAAGGTACTCAATCCGATTAAGCACCCCTAAATTACTATTTCTTTGGCTTCGGGGGTAAAAAATATTTGATTCGAGTCGAGGAACCCACCCTTCAAAGCTCAGAGTGATCACATATCGATTTTTGAAGCATGTTATTTTTTGGAGATGTGGTCCACTTGCAGGCGCTCAAACAGACAAATTGTGGGTGTAAGATGGATAACTCTAAAATCAAGTGCTTACTATTAACAATAATAAGCACTTGATGTTAGAGTTATCCATCTTACTTCAAAAATCGATATCTGATCACTCTGAGCTTTGAAGGGTGGTTTCCTCGACTCAAATCAAATATTTATTTTAACACCGAAGCCATATAAATCATAATTTAGGGGTGCTTAATCGAATTGAGTACCTTTAATTCCAAATGAACATTGGGGGTAATTCATATACAAGACAGTATGGGTGACTTTGTTGAAAATGAGAAAATATTCCCACAAATCGAGCCTACCTACCTACAGAAAAAGGTCAGTGCTAGTGGGGAAGGGTTATACAACAGACGTACTTAATAAATGCTACTAAATTTAGTTGTGCGGACAATAATCAAGAGTGCCAGACACCTCCATAATGAGCAAAACTAGTATTCTGCACATTTAAGAGCTCTTTCCATCAATGTATCACATTATTATAATCAATAAAATTGAAAAATTATCCAAGTAAATATGGGTTGATACAAAAATCGGACTTGACACTGAAAGGGTTAAACATAAAGCAAGCTATATTATAAGTTTTGAGATATGTAGTCTATTGGCCCTGTAAAAACAACATAATTCTGCTGTTATGACTTGAACTAGTCTCCTTCAGTGTATTGGTTATCTCTTCTCATAATTTCCATTCCAATGGCATGGGCCTTAGAGTCTAAATGTCTTTCTGCTGTCCACTTCTTCACAAATTTTGTTCCAATCATGTATTGCTCCGATGCCTTTTGCCGCTCACCCATACGAGGATCTCTCATAATTTCGTCGGCATTTTCGGAACAAACCAAGCACCAAATTTTTGTCACTACTTCCTTGCAATTAACAGTGATGGATTCATAACCAAGTTGGTTAATGAATGGCCAGCATTTCATAGCAGCGAGAGAAATTGGTCGACCTCGAGCTCTTTCCAGAGTAAACTGAAATAAAATCAAACACGTAACTCAATACAGCTTCACTCATCTCTTTCCAAGAACTGAAATTCAGCCAATATTTGAAACACAACAAAACAGCGAACTGCACATCCAGACAGCTATGAGTCCAAAATATGTCATCAGCCAGGGTTATATCCATAAAATCTCTCTTCAGGCAATGGCAATCCAAACAAGGCCCATCATCCCATAATGTTTGAATGAAAATAACATGTTGAGTTAATGGGTACCTCTCAATATGCCCATGTTTCCATATGTATAAAAGGTTAAGAGTCATAGTAATATTTTTTGTCTTGCCCGCACCTTCACCAGTTAATCTGTTTCATTTTCAATTTAAGAACCCTTTTCAGATCTTTTTCTCATTTCTAATTTCTTCTCAATGACTACTTTTGAACTGAAGAACAATCATTTCTAACGTTTTCTTTTTCTAAAATAATCTTCTCTCCTATCTGATGTATAATGCTCTTGACATGTCGCCCAAATTTATATCTTGACACAGACCGTGTCCCGATTATGTACGGTTCTTCATTCCTCTTCACGAGACGCCCTCTTAGATTTGCTCGGTGAGAAATTTCATCAATATTTTCCACACAAACTTTACACCAAACTTTTGTCACAACATCACGGTTTCCACCAGGACCACTACATAAAGCAGTTTCATATCCCACAATGTGACTCCATGGCCAAGCTTTTAGAGTCCTGAGAAGAACTTGTGATCCAAGGATTTCTTTATGCGGTTTCTTCTGAAATTGAAATAAGAGTCCCTAAGTTGCAGGCTCATGCAGGGATTACCAGTATCTTTTAAAAAATCTTGACGATATTATTTTAACAGATTAAAGTCTCTGGAACTGCGATTCAGATGTGATTTCTGTATTGATGGGATTCCCTCCATTCCATTAGTCATATCTCAAACTGAGCACTATTTCATTGGCTGTGCATGCAACAGCTCATGCAAAAGCGGAATCCGGTCTCTTCAAAAAGCCTATAACAATTACAAACACTGCTTCATGATTGGTGACATTTAAGTAGCGAGACGAGAGGTCAATAATGTGGTGACAAATTTGCCACACGCATAGCGAACTCAAATGTTATAATACAGAACACAGGCGACATGTTTATAACTTGTGATACTCATCGCAATCCAGGTGACAATATCTTTTGAAGTTTTTTTTATATTTATTATCCATTATTCGTAACTACTGAATACTACAATTCTTACTAAGTTTTACCACACCAGGCATGTGCTCCATATTTGGAAATGAAGATCAAGAGACATAAATATTATTTAGATTATCATCGGCTTTTTAAAGAGTCTGAGGGATTATCTGATTATTTGAACTATGACTTATAATTCAAGTGACTGTTCAGTAGGAATTATCCTATATAACAATTATTTTAAAGCCAATATTACAAAGGTAATCTTCACACTTAAGCCGGGTAAGATAAAATATCCCCATATCATTTAGGGATAACTAGGTCTTTAGATTCCATTAATATGGACATACAGGGGTGCCACTGGTGGACCAAAAAACCGATGAGACCATTTTTAAATTTGAAATGACAAGAAATAATCCTTGCTTAAGGTGACTCAATTCCTGCTTCAAGAAACCAAAAAATACAATTTTTCTGCTAAAAAGAAAAATTTCTGGAGTCTCAAATTCATGTTCAAAAACACGTCTTCATCTTCCCTAATTTGGGCACAATTCCATATTTTGGCTTGAATTGTAGAAACCTAACGAGTCCTGTGGTGACAGAACCGGTACTAATATTGTGTTCTCACTGCCACTGGATAAAATGCAGCAATGTAGCAATTCAATATGTAAATTTCCGATCAGCTGATTTCATTTCAACAATGATAGTAAATATGCAGATATAACAATATATTCATCAGGTAAAAGATGACTCAAGTGGAAACGAACGAAAGAGTTTGTCAAAATAACAAAATTATGGCAAAATGTTGACATATATCGTATAGCGTGTAATCGGTCAATACTATTAATAGTGAGTTTCGTTTGGTAAATTTATAGCATATGCATGTGGGTGGTCGAGGCCTATTATGTTTTTGCAAAATGTCTAAATGCCCATTATAATATAAAATATAAGTGTACGTAAACATCCAATATCAGACTTCAGACCATTGCTCAAGCAGGATCCTGTAATAATCCCAGCCTACCCATGGAGTTAGTGGTGGGAATAAGCCTCATCAGTCAAATAATTCACAGCTACCATTGTACACAAATTGTGTTTATAAGAGGTCTGAGGTTAAAATTTTACACAAGCAGGGTTGATCTCCGTTTATCATATCATATTCATTTCATCTACTTTTTGCACTTATAAAAACAAAGAATGTAATGTAACATAAATGTCAAATAAGCATTTAATATGACAATACACGTTCACAAACAAATATAAGTCAGGCTGACACAATCTTAACGTTGTTGCAGTAGCTATGGATGGGTAAAATTCATAAAATGAAAGACCATTTCATTTCCTGGAAATATGTTTTTTTTCCAAGATCCAAAGGCATGATTAATTACCTGCACCAGTTGCTTACTATATACAACAAGAGGTTACACCACGGGTGCTGAGACATGGTGAAAATTTAAATATGGACAGGTCGGAAACCAAATTGTGAAAAAAAATGTGATGAACAAACAAATTACTAGACAATACTAACGATCATTGGACACAATAAACAAAGAGGGATAACTCTTGAATGGGAAAAGTGAACAACGTCAATGAACCCTCTTTTGAAAGCCCTCATGATGCCAAAACTGCATACCAAATTTAATTGATATCAGATCACCCATGGTTGAGATATATGAGTGGACGGACGGAGAGGACAGCATGTAATCCAGTATACCCCCCCCCTCATCTTTTGAGATGGGGGGGGTATAAATATTAAATGTAACACAAGGTTTCTAGTGACAAATCTTTCAAAGGTCCTGAGAGGTTGATCTAACATAGGGGTCTGATATAATCCATTGAGAGGTTTTGCTTATGTGGGGTCTATTATCATTTCAGCAGCTAAACCAGATCACAATGTCAGTTTAATATACAAGTGGAGGAAAGAATGTGCAGATGGTTATATTCTTTGGGAAATAACTCCAATGTACATATAAACCACCAAACAAGAAAGATCCAACAAGATCAACAAATCCAAGTATAAAACATTGCTTGAATGCTAATTGACTGCTTTTGAAGACATATTATGGACTTGTTCGGGTATGTGAACCTGATAAGTTAGCATTCATGTGCTACGTCAACTGGGGGAATGTAGCATTTAAGTAACATTGCCGAAAATTTCAAGCAAATTGACAGTACCACTCCATATAAAACATCGTCTGAACTACCCTCATTTGTAAATATTTACTTCTCGATTCAGGATGCAATTATCTGCGATAAACTATTTCACCTTCGAGAATCACAGCAATTAATATATAAGAATGACGATGTGCATTGCCAATTTGGATATAATATTTGTAATAATAAGTACTTTGAGCAAGATTATTCTCCATTTCTATTGGATCACACTACCGCAGTGTTTCACATTACTTTAAAGTGAGACTCTTCTAACTAAGCAGATCCACAAGCTGCTGTTGGCTCCTAATTACGAAGTGTTCAAAGTAGAATATCTCTTCATGTCCGTGGAATGTTTCAAACGTTTACATCAGAAGTACTACTAAGTACACACTTCAGAAGTGAGACTGGGCTAGGGAGAAGTGAACGAGAATGCCTGCTTCTTCTCTCTGAGAATTTCAATCCCTTTCTTATGAGCCGCTGATGTCATATGAGTCTCTATATTGGACTTCCGCACAGATCTGGTGCCGACCATATAAGGTTCTCGATCACGCATTCCAATCTTCAAACATCTGAGAATTTCAGTGGAATTTTCAGAGCAAACTTTGCACCACACTTTCGTCACAAGTTCTCTGCCTCTGATCAGCTCAGTTTCAAATCCAAGTTGATGACTCATAGGCCACCTTTCCAGAGTCGAAAGAAAAACAGGCGTGCCTCGTATTTCTCTTCCTTGAAGTTTATTCTGAAAATATAACCACATATCTTACTGTACTCTATAGGAGGAGGCTATGTTCACAGAAGGGAGAACACTCCATACAAGGCTCTATTGACGAGAATAAGAATCATGATTCTCATTTTAATTCTCGTAAAAAGTCTTGGAATCCCAGTAGAAATGCGATGTTCTTATTCTCGCAATTTTTTTTGGAATTTAAGGCCTTTGAACAGCATATAACTCTATAAATCCAGTAGTCAATCAGAGAGCATCTTTCAATATCCCATATTACTAGCTGGCAAAAGACCATGATCCTTCGGAGGGCATATTTTACCAGAGAGCAAAGGAACCTGATCCATCATTTTAAAGTGATTTGAAACACTCCGCTGAGCTGTTCAGACGGAATAACAAAGAATGATGCCAAGATAAGTTATTTTTATAAATTTTATATCAAAATAGGTCGAAAACAACATCATTGTTAAAAACAAAATACATGTAGTGACTACTGTTGGCGAAATCATTGCCGTAATATTTTTTTTTATGTCCAATATTTCGCCCTGAATAATGTAGTAAATATTTATATTTCTACGTAGTTCAAACTTTATGTTCTCTAAAATAGTAGTCGATGTGCTGGATTTTCGATAAGTTGATTGCTACAATCTTCCACTGGAGATAGGGGGAGGGGAGGGGGGGGGGGGGGGGGGGGGGGGGGGGGGGAAACACACAATCTAAAAATTCTAAAATGTCTGTCGTCTGAACATAAATCCATGGAGGAATACTGTTCTGTACAACTTTACATACTGGTGAGGTAGGCCTACATCGCTACTAAAAAATCTCTATAATTCTCTATAACATTAAATTAATATGAAACGCATACTCTCATACCATCGTTAGATAAACATGTTAATATCGCCGAGAATCCCCACCAGTTTGGTGTTTAATTCTCTTGTGTTTCCACAAAGTGTTATTTGTTCGAAAACTCCGGTCACACTTATTGCAAGGATAGGGCAAATCATCCGAGTGGGAGGCTGCGTGACGGCGAAGCTCATAATTTGTTGCGAAATATTTGTTACAAATAACACAGACGAAATTAAGGGGCTTGTGTCGCCTTATCATGTGCTGGTTGCAACCGTCTTTTGATGTGTACGTCCGCCCACATATTCTGCACACTTCACCCTGAAGCGACATAAATCATGTACGCAATGACACACTGTCAGCAAGTTTCAACGTAAAACTTTTGCATAAAAGATACAAGAAAATATCTATTTGAGGAAACAGGCAGTGGCTAATCAAGGAAGTTTTCAGTAATTTTTCGACTTTCAATTCGTTATCAGAACAGTTAGTCCTCAAAAGTGAAAGGAAAAATAAAAAAAAACAGTCTTATTCAAACAGCTTATCGGTACATATAAAATGATAGGCCATATATTCAAGACTGCGAATAGTACAAATCTACTCCAGAACATCTATAGTATTAGAAGGGTTAATTGAAAGAATCAAGAAATTCTTAAAAGTGGCTTTTAATCTTTATAAATAAGCATATGTGTAATCTGAAACCTCCACCAAATTAATCATGATGACATATAGAATGAAAAATTGATGCAATGATTGATACAATGAACTGCCTTGTACAGATGTGAAAAACATCATAAAATCACTATCTATATCCATGCTTTATATTCTATTAATAACGAAATTTCAACACACAAAATATTTGAACAGAAAACCTTGGAGAAAATCAGCATATCATTGTTCACAATTAAAATTCATCATGTGTAGATGTAAAAACATTTCAATAGGGATACATGTAGCTCTATCAGGGCTTGAAATGTTCTCAAATTTCTACTTGTCACAGGGGACAGGTAGAATTATTTCTTACCCGTCACCTGAGAATTTTGCCTATGCATACCCTTATATACAGTGATGCCCTAAATAATCGACTCCTTAACCACAGCAGAAACAGAGCTTTTCCGATGAATGACAACAAGCCATATTTCCGACTAAATCCTGAAAAATTACCAATAATTCTGCTGTGGTTAAGGAGTTGATTATTTAGGGCATTACTGTACATGTGGGATCATGACATGTCATTAAAGTTTATGGAGTGGACAGATTAAATTACTTCATTCCATATGAATAATTTAATAACATGCCAATTTTTAAATTTTGTATTTTGTAGATTATCCACCAAAAATTTGGCATTTAATAATCTCCCCCAATTAATTATTTCTCATGTAGAATAGTCTAGAAAATGGTAAATCCTAACAAATCAATCTCGAAATATCGATCTCGGACTAAGAGAAGTCTCAATCCGACATAGATATTGTTCTGTATTCCAACAACATCTGTAGATCAAGCTCATGTAGTCTGTCATCTGTCACAGGTGACATGTAACAAACACTAGAATCTACTTGTCACCCCCCAGAAGCAATGACATGCCAGGGACATGTACATTTCGAGCTCTGAGCTTTATCCTATTGTCTGTGAACAGACACCCACGATATGTGGAGCGAACATTATGACTGTTGAGCCAGTTCAGCCTTGTGTTTAGTTTTCTTGTGTTTCCACAAAGAATTTCCAGTCCGAAAGCTTCGGTCACACATATCGCAAGAATGTGAGAAATCAGTTGTGTGGGAAGCCGAGTGACGGCGAAGCTCATAGTTTGTTGCAAAATATTTGCCACAGACGCCACACAAGTAATTTCGTGGCTTGTGGTGCCTTATCATGTGCTGGTTGTAACCTTCTTTTGATGTGTACGTCCGCCCACAAACTCCGCAGGAAATAGGACCCTCATTCTGAAGTGACAGAAATCATGTAAAATCTTACATTAAAATATGCCAAAAAAGGCCCACAAGAGAGACACTTCTGGCAGTGGCTTGCCATTAGAAGAAAGAATTGTCAAAATGTAGAAACACCAGAAAAATGATGCAACTCTTGGAATTTAGAATTAGAGGCTTAAAATAATGTGGAATGGAGATAAGAGAATAAAGTAGTTATTTTTGTACAATTTAGATCCCCAACGCAAGGTAATTCTTATAAATTAATTATATGCATTGAATCAATGAGGCATAATCATAATCTATTGGACATAATCACTGCCGTTTGTTGCTGAAATTTTTTACAGAACTTAGTACTAAATCTTTACAATTGTGCGCAGTTCAGAAGTTGTATTTTCTAGACTGGTACAGTCAATATTGTCGAGATTTATTCATAATATTAGTTGATTGATTATATGATATATGAAATTGCGCAGTTAATTTATTCCAGTTTGTGTGAAACAAGAGCATGAGGGGGCGAACAGAATGACGTATAGAAAATAATACATTCGCGTCCATGAAATGGCTGTCAAAATGGCCGCAACTCAAAGACATTCCACAACGAAAGCAACAGATTGGATAACCACCTTGGAGTGAAAATATGTAAGTGTAATAAACAAGTCTGTTATTAAATATGTTTAAAAGTACACAGATAATTGGTCACTGCAACCCAAGACAGACCAAGTTATTTACATGTTTACAGTTTGGGTTTTCTGCTTAGAATACCGTGTTTACAGTTGGGGTTTTCTGCTTAGAATACATCCAACAGTTATAAAGAGCCTAAAATTTTAATTTTGGGCATGCAACACAAGAATTAATGTTTCACCACATGGTGCATGGTAGTATTCAGCATTACTAGTTTAAATGATTAATTATTGAACGTAACACAGAAACTGAAGAGCATACCCTTGCAGTACAAACACTAGTTACATTTCCAGTATTTTCAACACTTTCTGTGACAACAAAAAATTTATATTTATTAAATTTATCCCCACCCCACAACCCCAATCATAGATTCTTTATCCCCACCCCACAACCACATTCACAGATTCTTTATCCCCACCCCACAATTCTAATCACAGCTTCTTTATCCCCACCCCACAATCCTAATCACAGCTTCTTTATCCCCACCCACAATCCCAGGTTCTTTATATCAACCCAACAATCCTAATCACAGCTTCTTTATCTCCAACCAGAACCCAAATCACAGCTTCTTTATCCCACCCAGATACCCAAATCACAGCTTCTTTAATCCCCACCACAACCGAAATCACAGCTTCTTTATCCCCCACCACAACCCAAATTATAGATTATTTATCCCCCACCACAACCCCAATCATCGATTCTTTATCCCCATCCCACAACCACAATCACAGCTTCTTTACCCACAAAAACTCCAATCACAGATTTTTCCCCCACCCAATCACAGCTTCTTTGTCCCAACCCCACAGCCACAATCACAGCTTCTTTATCCCCATCCATAATCACAAACAGTTTCGTTATCCCCACCCCAGAATCCCAATCACAGCTTCTTTATCCCCACCCCAAAATCCCAGATTCTTTATATCAACCCCAAAATCCCAATCAGTTTCTTTATCCTAACACCACAGCCACAATCACAGCTTGTTTATCCCCACCCCACAATCACATCTTCTTCTTTATCCCCACCCCACAATCCCAATCAGTTTCATTATCCCCACCACACAATCCCAATCAGTTTCTTTATCCCCACCCCACAATCCACAGATTCTTTATCTCAGCCCCACAATCCTAATCACAGCTTCTTTTTTTTTCAAAGTGATGGCGGATTTTTTTTTTCAAAGTGATGGCGTGACTAGATATTTTTGTAATTATAAATTATCTCTACTTTAAATTAATTTTTACGAAGAAGCAGGTGGGTTATGTATAACAAAAATTTGGAGTCCCTTAGGACCCTTTACTATTCAGCAAAAAAACTAAATATAGAAAATACATTACATTACTTTACATTTACCATTAATTTCACAAATTCACAGTTTTATTGTGTGGATACAGTAACACTAAGGCCCGTTCCAAACGACGGATTTTTGTCGACTCGAATCTAATTGTATTAAATCCGTCGGTGATGCGTCTGCGGTCGACATTGTTACAGACGGACGCATCTTTGTCGCGTCGAATCTAATACATCGGTAGCTTTATTTAAAGGTGGATTCCCGGTACTGCAGCGCGAATATATGTGCTCATGTATATGAGGATGAATATGGTACATACACACCCCATGCATCCGGAAATGCTCGTAGCGGAAGACATGCTCGTAGCGGAATAACCACATGGCCCGCGATTTGCACACTGTTCACGGTTAGACACATGTTGCACCGAAACCAACACATACCAGTGGTGGACGGTGGTGGTACTATTTGTGGCTATAATTTACCCAACTGTACATCAAACTTCTTTGAACATGGATGCAGTTTAATCCTATTTTACCGGGAAGTTAGGCCAAAAATTGTGGCAAAATTTGCATTTCTTACATAAAATTACGATTTCTGTGGTAACAGCCCAGACAATATAGTCTATGCATACATTGCTATTTCCGCGGATATATATTCCCTTAATATAATAGACAACATTTTCAGTAATGTTCTACATTTTCCATAGTAAAAAATAACCATATATGCAGGTCATAGCAAGAAAATATGGCATGTCTATAGCAGTGGTTTTACGTTTGCTATAGACATGCCCCAAAATCAAGTGAGTGACTCCATGGAAATAAATTTTTCGGGCACTAATATGATTGACATCGCAAACATGTCCAGTTCATTTTGAAGCTAAGATATCGTACTTTGAGAGACTGTATGTTATATAATGTGTCAATGCAAAGATTCATTAAAATTTGATAAAAGTATTTCAGGTCATAATATTCGTATAAAACCAGATTATCGAACAGTAATATGCAAATTGCGGAAACCACAACCGCTCATTTCTGTAGACCGATTATCGCTGTTAATGTTTAAAAAAAATCAAGTTAAAATAAACCGTGTTTTTATTAAATAACTTACGACAACTAAAGACGATGTGCAAATCGCGGGCCATGGTTATTCCGCTACGAGCATGTCTTCCGCTACGAGCATATCCGGATACATGGGGTGATACAGATATATAATATACTATAATAGGCGCTACAAATAATGTTATATCGTGCAACAAATTGTCATCTATGTGTATACCATGCATGTAAATGCCGGTATACAAGAATTATTATAAATCAGATACTACCACCCCCTACCCTTATAATAAGGAATACCATCATATATTAATTATTATAAATCTTAGGCTACCACCCTATATCCTTTATAATAAGGAATACCGGTATATATGAATTATTATAAATCATAGGCTATACTATCCCTACCCCTCATAATAAGTAATACCGGTTTATATGAATTATTATAAATCTGAGGCTACCACTCTGCCCCTTATAATAAGGAATACCGGAATATATGAATTATTATAAATAAGAGGTTACCACCCGTATACCCCTCATAACAAGTAATGCCGGTATGAATTATTATAAATCAGTGGTACCACCCATACCCCTTATAATGAAAGTGTCAATGACACTGTAGCTCAACTTAGGTAGGGGAATAATTTAATGGTTGACAGTAAATGGAGGAATAGGAAAGGTGCTAATTGAAATGTCTAACATGCGCCAAAGGATTTAGTGATGCAAAGAGTAAAATACAAGATGGCTGCTGGTGGCCATTTTTTTTGGCCAATTGACCCCAAAAGAACTCGTTCCCATCTACGTATAATTGTTAACATCCATGACAAATTTTATGAAGATCTGACCAAAGCTACGACATACAAATTTCATGATGATCAGACGAACAGTACGACCTGTAGACCGCGCCAATGGATTGAATTTTGAAATCCAAGATGGCCGCTGGCAGCCATGTTTTTTGGCCGAATGACCCCACAATGATTCGTTCCCATCTGCATGTCAATGTCAACATTCATGACAAATTTAATAAATATCAGACCAAAGGTATGACCTGTAGCCCACGCCAAAGGATTTAGTCATGCGAAAAGTAAAATGCTGGTGGCAATGTTTTTTGACCGAATGACCCCAAAACGACTCGTTCCCATCTACATGTCATTGTTATAATTAATGACAAATTTCATGACCATTTGACCAAAGCTACGATCTGTAGCCCGCACCAAAGGATTTAGTCATGCAAAGAGTAAAATCCAAGATGGCTGCTGGTGGCCATGTTTTTTGACCAAATGACCCCAAAACGACTGGATCCCATCTACATGTCATTGTTATCATTCATGACAAATTTCATGATGATCAGACGAACAGTACGACCTGTAGCCCGCGCCAATGGATTGAATTTTGAAATCCAAGATGGCCGCCAGCAGCCATGTTTTTTGGCCGAATGACCCGACAATGATTCGTTCCCATCTACATGTCAATGTCAACGTTCATGACAAATTTTATAAAGATTAGACCAAAGGCAACCTATAGCCCGCGCCAAAGGATTTAGTCATGCAAAGAGTAAAATCCAAGATGGCTGCTGGCGGCCATGTTTTCTGGCCGAACGACTCCAAAATCACTCGTTCCCATCTACATGTCAGTGTTAACATCCATGACAAATTTCATAAACTTCCGACCAACACAACGACCTGTAGCCCGCGCCAAAGGATTTAGTCATGCAAAGAGTAAAATCCAAGATGGCTGCTGGCAGCCATGTTTTTTGGCCGAACGACCCCAAAATCACTCGTTCCCATCTACATGTCATTATTAACATCAATGACAAATTTCATGATGATCAGACGAACAGTACGACCTGTAGCCCGCGCCAATGGATTGAATCTTGAAATCCAAGATGGCTGCCAGCGGCCATGTTTTTTGGCCGAATGACCCCAAAATGACTCGTTCCCATCTACATGTCAATGTCAACATTCATGACAAATTTCATAAAGATCAGACCAAAGGTACGACCTGTAGCCCGCGCCAAAGGATTTAGTCATGCAAAGAGTAAAATCCAAGATGGCTGCTGGCAGCCATGTTTTTTGGCCGAACGACCCCAAAATCACTCGTTCCCATCTACATGTCATTATTAACATCAATGACAAATTTCATGATGATCAGACGAACAGTACGACCTGTAGCCCGCGCCAATGGATTGAATCTTGAAATCCAAGATGGCTGCCAGCGGCCATGTTTTTTGGCCGAATGACCCCAAAATGACTCGTTCCCATCTACATGTCAATGTCAACATTCATGACAAATTTCATAAAGATCAGACCAAAGGTACGACCTGTAGCCCGGGCCAAAGGATTTAGTCATGCAAAGAGTAAAATCCAAGATGGCTGCTGGCGGCCATGTTTTTCGGCCGAACAACTCCAAAATCACTCGTTCCCATCTACATGTCATTGTTAACATCCATGACAAATTTCATGATGTTCCGATCAAAGCTACGACCTGTAGCCCGCGCCAAAGGATTTAGTCATGCAAAGAGTAAAATCGAAGATGGCTGCTGGCGGCCATGTTTATTGGCCGAATAACCCCAAAATGACTCGTTCCCATCTACATGTCAATATTAACATCCATGACAAATTTCATGATGATCAGACGAACAGTACGACCTGTAGCCCGCGCCAATGGATTGAATCTTGAAATCCAAGATGGTTGCCAGCGGCCATGTTTTTTGGCAGAATGACCCCAAAATGACTCTTTCCCATCTACATGTCAATGTCAACATTCATGACAAATTTCATAAAGATCAGACCAAAGGTACGACCTGTAGCCCGGGCCAAAGGATTTAGTCATGCAAAGAGTAAAATCCAAGATGGCTGCTGGCGGCCATGTTTTTCGGCCGAACGACCCCAAAATCACTCGTTCCCATCTACATGTCATTGTTAACATCCATGACCAATTTCATGATGTTCCGATCGAAGCTACGACTTGTAGCCCGCGCCAAAGGATTTAGTCATGCAAAGAGTAAAATCCAAGATGGCTGCTGGTGGCCATGTTTATTGGCCGAACAACCCCAAAATGACTCGTTCCCATCTACATGTCAATATTAACATCCATGACAAATTTCATGATGATCAGACGAACAGTACGACCTGTAGCCCGCGCCAATGGATTGAATTTTGAAATCTAAGATGGCCACCAGCGGCCATGTTTTTTGGCCGAATGACCCCACATTGATTCGTTCCCATCTACATGTCAATGTCAACATTCATGACAAATTTCATAAAGATTAGACCAAAGGTACAACCTGTAGCCCGCGCCAAAGGATTTAGTCATGCAAAGAGTAAAATCCAAGATGGCTGCTGGCGGCCATGTTTTTTGGCCGAACAACTCCAAAATCACTCGTTCCCATCTACATGACAGTGTTAACATCCATGACAAATTTCATAAACTTCCGACCAAAACAACGACCTGTAGCCCGCGCCAAAGGATTTAGTCATGCAAAGAGTAAAATCCAAGATGGCTGCTGGCAGCCATGTTTTTTGGCCGAACGACCCCAAAATCACTGGTTCCCATCTACATGTCATTATTAACATCAATGACAAATTTCATGATGATCAGATGAACAGTACGACCTGTAGGCCGCGCCAATGGATTGAATCTTGAAATCCAAGATGGCTGCCAGCGGCCATGTTTTTTGGCCGAATGACCCAAAAATGACTCGTTCCCATCTACATGTCAATGTCAACATTCATGACAAATTTCATGAAGATCAGACCAAAGGTACAACCTGTAGCCCGCGCCAAAGGAAATTGTTGACGGACACACGGACACACGAACACACGGACGACGGACGCCAAACCATGGCAATAGCTCAAACTTACAAGTAAGTTGAGCTAATAAGTAATACCGGTATATATTAATTATTATACATAAGAGACTATCACCCCTGTCCCTTAGAATAAGGGGGGGGGGGGGGAAATACTCAAATACTCAGGCCTGGATATTTCCCCCCCCCCACCCCAAATTCTTACTCTATTGAATTGTTCTCATATAAAGTTAATTTCTCGCCATTTCATGACAATATAAAGCAAAATAAACGATAAAATCGTAATGTAATATTTTGACATATTTATGCTATTGTGTGAGGGGTTAAGTTAAACTTCAAAATAAACAAAAATTAAACAAATTTTTTTTAATAGTTTTCTCGGCATTTCTTACCATAATAATATAAAATAAGTGAGGAAAAAAAAATATATGAGTGGGGGGGAAGATACCCAGGGCGGGGGGAAGATAAACTGTTACACCGGTATATATGAATTATTATAAATCATTGATACTTTATCCATTATAAGATGTGCGCCAGTGACATGCCATGTTCGTTGAGAAATCAAACAACCATAATAATTACAATTTTCACAATGTTACCTAAGCAATTCTTAGAGATATATCTTTCTTTATAACAAAGAGAGCGTGCGACAAATGACGTCCTGTGGGTATTTCCGCAGATAAGGGGAACTCCCTCATTATTATACCATTATCATATCATTTGCATTCGTTTTTCGGCAACTTTCGGCTCTTCGTCACATGTATTAGATTTGAGTCGACAAAAATCCGTCGTTTGGAACGGGCCTAACAGTATTCATGAAGACAAGGAAACTTCATATTTAAAATTCCATCTAGCCTCACCATCTAAATCAGCACCAGCCATCAAGCTTTATTCACCTAAGATGTGATTGGATGGTGAAATATTTATTTATTTATGACCGCTCATAAATGTCAGAGACACATGTTTATTGGAGACAAGGTAATCTCTAAAGAAACAAAATAATTTTGTTCATCAGGCTTGCTTATGAGTGGCAATTCATCATTGGAACACAAGTGATCACTTGCAGGAGATCAACTACTGTATGACAGCAATTAACAAAATAAACTAGAGTTAAACTACACTGTTTCTTTTATCCCCACCCCAAATCCCAATCACAGGATGTCAAGAGTGAGACAACACTGACAAAAATCAATTAATGATGATGTATCTCTTCCTCTATTAACAATCTGCTGCTGTCAATAGATATAGAATAGCCATATAGTTTGACAATATTGAGCAAATGGGGGACCCAGCTTTAGCGAGGTCCCCTATTTGCTGAATCATACGAGCGAAAATAAGCCTTGTATCTCTCTCATCAAACTATAAGGGTATTGTTTTTATCCATCGCCAAATTTATAAGTTGTTCACAACTATTAAATTTTGTTTGAATGGGATAACATAAAACGTTACTTGTAAAGTAAAGTTGAGCTAATAATGGGGATTTCTTCTGTAAATATTTTAATCGATTGAAAGATTTCGGTTGTAGTTCTGAGCATGTGCCTTTATTACGATAATTGAAGTAGCCGTTCTTGTTTTATTTTAGCACGGGCTAAAATAAAGCAATGTTTTGTATTTTTTGCAGCCTTTATCTATATAGTAGACGACAAAGATGATAGATAAAAATAACTATTCCACTATTAACTTCCAAGAACTGGTCTACAAGGCTATTTTTAGAATGCTACAGCTCTTTCTATTGGAAATCTTATCTTTTAAAATGTTTCATGTCAAATTCAGCCCTCGAAATTAGGAAAAATGTTCCACAGGAAATTTAATGCTGTAGCATGTTAGATTCCACATGTGCCATGGCATTTCCCACGGCATTTGCTTATTGCTGTGGCCAATTTTGAGGACTGCAAATATTTATTTTCACTTGATAATGACCGCTAGAATCTTTAAGCTTGTGTCATTAACCCTTTCTATACCAAATACTCATTGATGAGCAGCTATCATTTAGGAACTGTTCAGATAATAAGAGGATCCATTCAGAAAAGAAAGGTTAATGGATAAAAACAAATCTCAAGGTGTATCTCCCATACTCTTCATATCAGTGAAATATGTTTATCACCAGGGCTCTATTCACATGCTGAGTTCATCCCTTTCATGACGGGAGCTGCACTGGTGCAGCATTAAAAATCATGTACTAGTGCATACCTCACAGCAGTATAAGATTATCCAATCAGGAGGATTTGACAGTGCTCAAAGATTGACCACTAAATTGTTAGACCGCCAGCCAGTGTGTCAAAGTGAAGATACATTTGAGTTCAGCTGCTACCAAATAAACTACCCGGATTAAAACATAAACCCAGCTGGTGAAAATGAGCCCAGATGTTTCTTCTGTTTTAGTGAAAGAATAATTAGATTAGGGCCCTGCGAATATTCGAGATTCGATTTGATGTCCATATCGCCAGTGCGATTCAGTATCGACACCAAACTGGACCTCTGATTTAAATATTTCAAATATCCAATTCATCCGGATCATTGTCACAATGATGCAGTTTTTTACACATGGTGATGATGAACAAGGTGTGATGCATCTGTGTTATTTGTCACGACACACATATTGCGTTAAATTACAGAGGTTGGGTCACTAATATATGTAATGCAAAACACTGTCACAAAGGCCTAGTATTTTATGATCAAGCGTTTAATTGCTGGTTAATTGTGTTATCGGAATTGATACAGATCTGTTTACGTGTTCATGACTATGTGCCTTATTTTCTACTTTCGCAAACTGCATAGTTGTCAAGTACATGATCATGGCACAAAGCTGCAGATTATATGGTAATAATATCAACTGCATGATTACATGCAACCTGCATTATTTATGAAAAGAATGTTGATTTGCTTGTGTTCCATGAAGTATGGATGCAGTTGGCCAGATAGACGAAAGCGTTCCACATATAAATATGGAAGACCAACTTGCATCAATACGCAATGGAAAGCAACAAAATCATCAACCATTCCTTATATTTACACTTTATAGCTAACATATTAAAAGAGCATTAGCTCTCATTTTCAAAGATAATCTGATGGCAAGTTGCATTCATAAAATATGGAAGCAACTTGGGGCTCGCGCGTAATATCACATGATGAGATTTCAACAAAACGACGTCCTTATTATAATCAATAAATTTGAAAAATGATGAAGGAAATATGGGTTGATACAAAAATCGGACTTGGCTTGATATGTATATAATTCATAAATTATAGAACTGGAAATTTGCACAAGCTATGCTATTTCATTTTTAAAATACTTTATGCAGTCAATTTTCCCGGCTGTTGATTCGATATCAGATTTTGATTATGTGAAAAATTGCTGATTCGCAGGGCTCTCAGAATAATGCAAAGTCTTCAAAATGACTTTCTTCAACATTTGTAATCAAACATGCTACAGCATTAAATTTGCTGTGGGACATTTTTCCTAATTTCGAGGGCTGGAATAACTAACACACTGGTATTAAAGTACTATTAACATAGTGATAGTAGTAGTAACACTCTCATAAGATCACATGTGATTATGTACAGTGCACATGTATATCTGCCGGAAAATACTACATGTACTTTGAAAGTAAACAAGTAAAGTAAGAAATACGTTAGAGGCATATTTCAGTCTGGTTGAACTTGAAGGCTGTTTTCTTACAATCATGAGCACTTAGTCAGATCTTGCATTTTTTGTTATCCCCACCCCACAATCCCATCACTGGATATCAAGGTGTGAAAATACAGTTCATTTTACACATCTTTAGTCGTCTTTCAACCATATGCACAAAGTCAATCACTCTATTATTATCCCCACCCCACAATCCCCATCAATGGAAAACCCAGTGTGAAACACAAACTGTTTAGTTCACAGAATAATAACAGATGGCTACATGTAGGAAAGGGAAACCAAAGTGAGGCTCTGAGAAATGGCGGGCGAACTTGGACAACCCTGCAAAGGACCCGACTGACCATTACCAAACCTTCTGGATTCCTCATGCACTGTTGGAAGTCCCCTGCAAGCTACAATACAAAACCAGGGCTGAGTCTACCAAGATATCGGTGCATTCGACTGATTTGATGCTCTCTAATTTTGATTATATGCATTGTGGTGAAAAAACATTGGTATTTAAAATATTATTTCAACTTTTATATAAAACATTGCTTGTTTTCTGCTTTTGTTTGAAGCCAAAACAGAGCAAAATATTAAAATTCACAATCCTATTGGATTCATGAGCTGTTCGTGGAATAAAACCAAATTTGTTAGAACCATTTATTAGCAATGCATGTTTTGAAAATCAAAAGTGTTTATGTTAACATCAAATCAGACATGATTCATAGCAAAATAAAAGTCCACAGTTCACAAATAACCAGAATTATGACATTCCAGTGACTTTTATGTGTAATTTTCAATGACCAGGAATTTTGTCAAATTCAGGAAAATGTCTGTCAAAACCAAGAATTTAAAAAAAGATTATAACTTGGTTGTCAGATATATTGAGAGTATTAGGTATACAGTATGTAAGACTATCAAATATGCAACATTTATTACTCGTAGCTTCTTGTAGAAACATTGGAAATTGTTGCTTCTGTTTTATTTAAATTACAATTGATAAATTAAAAGTGAAAGTAAATTGTACAGAATTCACATATATCGTAGACTTAGCCCTGTGGATGGGACGCCATGCATATACGAGTAGAATGGTTAGGTCATACACACAATGCAATTCTCTGGTTCCAGTGCACATGTAATAAAATTAATGTGGGCATCATATAAATGACAAAACTTGAAATTCTAAGGCTGTGATGTAGTATAGCCTATATAAATATTATCGATCAAACATTGTTGATATATCACTAAAATTTAGCACTGTTGTTTGTCTATTTCCACTTTCCAAACAACATCAATGACTTATAATGAGAAATGATAACTGTGCAGATGGCAATCTAATGGAATATCTAAATACAAAAAAAAAGAGATTCGGTGAGATTAATATATTTGACGATACTGCAAAACTAACAGCATTTATAAGTTAATCATACATTTAACATTGTTGATAGTTCAATTATGCATGTGCTCTCTACGATTTGGCCAGATAAACAGATATCCTTCCGGTCTACTGAATATTTTCCTAAATGTCTATATAAACAGAGCCTGTCTGTAATCAACTTAATTTTTATCGCCACCCGATCATGTGCCATCTCATTAGGCCAAAACAAAAAACTGGTCTGTTTCCGATAACATTGGGAAAGTTTTCTAGACAGGGAGGGATTTTGATTTTTTGCAATTTTTTTTTTTTTTTAAACCTTTCAGATGTAAGCGATATAATAGCGTAGTTACGGTCCCATGGAATATGGTAGATCCATGTGTATTGAAACTGAGGCCAAGCATTGAATAAAAACATGTTGTTCCTTGAATTCATTCACTCTGCAGTAAGATCTCTACAAACGTTGAGTATAATAACCAACTTATTTTTGCTTTTGGGATTGGGAAAAATGATAAATATTCACATTGACACTCTACTCTCAGGTGCCAAATAAACGTGATGGCCAAATATGAGTGCTGGGCTGTAAATTTTGCTAATAATAGTGATGGCATTTTCACTATGTATCTCATTGCCAAATAAACGTGATGTTGTGTATTTTTCAGTCCAAATTAATAAACGTGCCCGCATGTTTATTTGGCACCTGAGGGTAACCGGTAACTTTTGACTAGCCTTCTGGAGAAAATTGAAAGAAAAAATTGAGGCAGGCAAGAAAATCTCAGCCAGGCCCCAGGCAGGGTATCGGAAACAAAGAGGTTTTTTTTTTTTTCGCCTTAGCCATGAATATCACACAAGCTACCTTCTTAGTGGTATAATAATGGAAATTCAAATCATTACTAAATTTCAATGACAAATCAACAAAGTGTTTATATTGACTGAAATGGTTGTTTTCAAACTTCAATGTAAAGTGACATAGTCAACTACTATTTTCTAGGAGGATTGACCAAGATTCTCGTCAACCGCACTTTAAAATCTCGTCTGTTGTGGAATATTTATCCAGCTTTGGTACAACCTTAAAAGGCAGACTTATTCAAACGTAACATGTGTACCATCAAATTGTATTGTGTGAGAATTATAAATTTTAATGTAAGCAAAAATTTAAAAGTTTCCTCCGATTTACAAAGGGATGTAAAAAATTAATTAAGAAAAATCCGGAACCCAAATTCAAGACAGGAGTGGGAGGCAAACATTTTGTTTGCTATATTCCAATATCTAAGAATCCATGCTTTTTCTCAGAAGTGTTTCAAATCATTAAACGGTCACATATATAAATAACCAAGAGCATCGCTAGGGCGTGGCAAAATATACCTGTGGTAATTTCAATAAAGGGGCATAAGTTGCATAACTATGGTGAAAATTGGCAGGCAAAATGGACGGACAGACACATAACATAATTGATCCAGTTTTTTTAAAACGGGCATATAAAAAAGAAAGCCCATCAGGAAGTTACAAAAATCCTGAAATTTTCAAAGTTTAAAAAGAAATCCTAAATTCAGGCAAAATGTTGAAAAATTACATCCCTTTTTCAGTGCCAATAAATCTACCAGTAATCTACCATTAAATTATCATAGCATCATATGATACCAAAGTTACTTACAATACTGGGGGAAGTAATATTTTATATTGAAGTCTAGATTATGAAGGGTGATTCTATTAATTAATCATATTCTGTGTTGATTGTAACAATAACGGCCAGCATCAGAGCATCTACCTGGAGCTGGCGAGATAAAAGGAGCTGGCCTGGCTAAAAAACGGGTTTCATTGAAGACAAAGCAGAAATCATCGATATCATGTATGAAACCACCATATTTTTTTTCATAAAATATTCACTGTTTTTTCAATGTTAAGTATTGAAAATGAAATACTATAGGTTAATTCAATCCAAAACATTTTAGAAGTGAAGATTATTTAAGCTTGAGCACTTTCATCAAATATAAATCCAGTTTCCATGAAGTTGTCAACAACATACAGGTATATTGGGAATAAATGCTGCTAAATAAACCAGTTTATGATACAAGGAGATCCCAAACAGCTGATCTTTGAAGCTCATATAAATAGGGCAGACCTGGGTTACTGGGCTTTCTACTAACATGTGTATGTAATTCAAAACTATGTTTCGAATGATTTATTAGCAGTTAAAATACCATTTAAAGGATGTAAAACTTACAAGGTTCAAATGAAGAAATGCTCAAAATATTTAACCACCTATGTCCCTTTACAGGTTTTAAAAGCCCGTTTCTAAATTTCAATATGTGTGTCTTTAATTATTTGTGAGTTAAAAAATATGACTATTCATTTTAAATCATCCTTCAAGTCCGCATAGCTGGAACTGGAGACACCAGACTTCAAAACAGCACCAAAATAATAAAGAAATCTGAAGCTTTTAGGACTCAGCTGGTTTGCCCAGAACATAATTCGCTATGACAATTTCCTTGACATATGAAATTAAAGATACATAATCCGATTTTAAAGCCCCTAAATTGATATTTCTTAGGCTCCGCGGGTAAAAATAATATTTTATTTTCAAGAGACACACCCCTCAAAGCTCAGAGATATCAGATATCAATCTTTAAAATCTATTAATTTTATCCACCTCAAGTTTTGTCAGCCAAGCAAATATTCCACTGACGACTTCTAGAAATATGCGGACATGTGCGAACATCATTCGATAGTTTGAAAGGTATAACAAGGTCATGGTTCGCGGTGGCATTGCATGGCGATCAAATTATTTTCCGAATATAAGACAATTAAAAGTTTCGCCAGCAACAAAAATTAAGGTATCTTGTGGTAGTTGGCATGCGGATACATATACTTATTTGCGAATCGTTAATCAAGTTTTATTCATGCAAATAGACAGATTATATAACACCATGCTGGCTACACATGGAAACAGATGTTTGTTTACATTTGTGATGACATGTGTTGGGCAATTCTAGTTTGAGCTAGGCATCACCACACTCGCGCATATTCAAAACTGTCGAGAATTTTTTTTTTCATAATAGGACTTTTTCTGCTAATATGATATTATGCTTGGTATTACTGTTGAGTATTTATTGGTTATAAACTAATATGGATAACTAAATCGGCTTTTGGTGAAATTCCATTGTTGATGTAACTGGAAGATACATGGACAATCAAATCGGATTGTGCATCTTTAATGCAAAATTTCCCAATTTCAATCTATACTGAGGTATTTTTTCCAATGATGCCAAGGACCCTTTCTTCTTTGCTGTTTGGGACAAAAAACCCATGCTCTCCCCTAAAATTATTGCTGTAACAATATACCCCTGCTACGATACGCTACCTATCGCTGTTTTTGCTCATGATACGATAAGCGTATCAAGATTCACTTTAAACTAAAAAAATTATTGAAAATTTAACTCGCTGTGACTATCTATGTCCTGGTATAAAACTATAAATGTTATTATATGTCTTATTTCCAGTCGTATACCATTCCATGCCTTAATGTATATAGTCACCTAGTCTGGAGTAAACTACATACCCACATATAAAATAGTGGGTCTGACCTTTCATAGAGTTTTCATTTCACAACCCCGGGATTCCACGACAGTAGCGCTCACTGTTAGTAGCCCCAAGATAAAGGAGTCCCATCAAAACGATTAATGTAGCGCGATGTGCTTTAATTCGGGGGAATACCGCAAGCCTTCAGAGAAATGAAAAGTTGGTGGTAATACGATAGACTCAGTATCCGCATGAATCTGAGCGTATGTTTACAGTTACTGATAGTTGCACTGAAATAATTGATTTATCCTCCCTTTTTAGTTTGACACTACTTTCTCATGTTGAATGCTTAGATTACTAAACGCGATTGTCATGCCACTAGCTAAAATAGTCGGGTATTTTTAAGCCGTTTATTTTATCGAACTTCAGGTAGACATATATATCTACTATATATATGATGGTGGACTCCAGTGTCATAACAGTATTAATATACTGAATGATCAATGCCTTGGGGAAACAAATAGCATCTTGGCAATGGTTATTAGTATTTTCACTGTGTCAGGCATCAGTTGATTATAAATCGATCCTTTTTACAATCCTTTTTATGTTGCCAGCTGAGTCCTTGTAACCTATCACTTTAATTCACAACATGCGCTCCCCTTATCCTTGCAATAGTTACAGATATATGAACCCTTGAAGATACTTACATATAAAGCATTCTGTGCTGTGACATCACTACTTGATTAATCTCCACAAAATCGTGCAGAAAAAATATGAAAAGCGGCTTCACTACACATTGCGGTCTTCCAGGTAAAGACGTTAAATTTTTAGCATTTGCAGTAATCACTTGTTATTGTTTTAAGAGAGAATCTACTAGTTGATGAGTTTGTTACCATGGCCATTCAGTGAAAAAACTTGGAAAGATTTATAGCATTTTTTATAATATAATGCCGAAGGAATGAACTACCGGTAGTTATTAGTCAAATGTATGGAAGTGGACTGGGCCCCCACAATACATGTAGCTTGATTTAAATCTTTTGATTATTTTATGTAACATTTAAGGGATGACGGTTGATACTATGTGTAATATTGAGGCTACTGATACCTTGTGTACCCTGTTACTAAATATGGACTAAAGGCCACTCCACTCCCAGAAACATTCTATGCAGCATATAAACCTACCAGAATATCTATGGATAACTTGTTGCAACTTAACAATAATCCAACACAACAAAATAGAATAATTCTGAATTGCATTGTTTGTATAACAGAAACTGGTCACTGAAGAGACTCTCAAGCTTTATGCTGCATGTGTACTAAGGGTATGTTTATAAGAACATATTTCAGAAACTATAACTTTTAGATTTCTCAAGCTTTAATTTTTGAACCAAAGGTATTAAATAAATACTTCAGCATGGTCACAAACAGCATTGTCCTCAATTTTGATCTATTTCAAGTAAATCTACGTTCAAAAGTTTCAAAGCATAACTTCATCATATCGAAATACTGCCAATCAAGATTAAGGGAAAATATATTCCTTGAGAATCAAATATTTTAGTTGTTAAAATGAACCTGAGTGACAAATTATAACAGAATTGCAAGGACCCAGATGACATGAATAGCAGCACACATGTCCTGAACATCATTATGTAATTTAGAAGTTTATTGACAAACCCAAATTCTCGGAAGTTAAATTTAAAGGTATACTAAAGTAAAGGACTAGTAGCCACTGCCTGAAGGAGGTCTCCAAGTTTTGTTTATAATTGTATATGCATAAAAATTACTAAATTGAAATTGAATCCTATGTGGAAAGTGTAGTTCAGATTCTGAGAACTTATGTAGCCAATGTCAATGAAGAGCATTTCTCATGTGCAGTTAATTGGAAAGACGGAATATCTCAACTCAAGTAATTTCTTGTTTAGGTGAGCTGCAGGAGCTTCTAAATTTTTTAAGAATGGTTGGGATTCGTGTAACTTGAACAGACTGTAAAATATCTGACTGAGACATGATCATAGGCCACTGCTATTAGTTGTCAGTAGCTTCAGACATTATCAATTTACAGCGAAATTTCAGATGTAAAATTTGCCTAGCTTTACACATTGTATTATGGAGTGGTGTATTCAACACCTCAAATCAAGCTTCATAAAAACTTCAGTTTATATTTTGTACGAAAAGAGAGACTGCATCTTTTATGGTTAGTGGTTGACGGTAACCATTTTTAAGAATTCAATAGCCAAAGTTTCAACGGCATGTATGTTAAATTGTAATGGCCCAGCATTGAATAAATGAATACGAAACGGAAGTCAGAATATAGAACAGAAATGCAAATTGCAGTAGCTCCGGAGGAAACAAATACTGGCCCTGCACTTGCAACATAATTTGATTTCTGTTAAGCTTAATTGAGACGTCTCTTCAGTGAAATAGGCTTGGCTGATGGCCAATATAACATGTGGAGGCGAATGGCATTCAACATATATAGTGGTCCAAAGATTCAATTTATTAACCTCAGAAGAAACATGTACAGTATGCACATACCAAGTATGGTATATCATGATTTATCCACCTTCAACTGTGAACATTTGAAGGTGGGAGAAACACTTAAGACACAATAGTGACGTATTGACATCACTATTTGCACCAAAGGAGTCTAAAGCCACAAATAGTGTTTGACCCTGTAATTGTTATGAACTTCTATATTAAAGGGGCTCACGGAATTCAAAGTGGGTTTATGTGAAATAACATACAAAATCTGTATAACAACAATCATCAATTAAGTACATGTAAATAGATCAGCTTTGTTCCAATGTTCATTAACAACTCTCCAATAATGAGATTTCACATATCAAAACCATTATGTAAACATTACTGCTACAGTTCCATTAACCATTAAAGTCTAATTAGTCAAATAAGATACCAAAGTTAATCAAAACTTAATAGTAAACATTGGAAAATGTCAAGGTATTGAAAAAGATTCTGAAATATTAGAGCTTACTACATGACTAGCGATGTGTGTTGACAAATCACTCTAACAGTTTTGATTACTTATCAATGGTTTTGTAATGAGAGCTATCAATAATTAATATAGGAATAAAGATTTTCTATTTCTACATGTCCTTCCTGCTGGTGATGTTTTTACAGACTTTTATAAGTTTTGCACATATACCCACTGCAAAGGCTTCGGTCCATTAAATAATATTGGAAAGAGAAAGCTATAAAGTAAACATTAAAGTTTAATATCCAGTTAAATAAAATATTTCAAAGAAAAAATATTGTTCTACAACTGAAATATTGAGATTAGAATTTGTATGTTATGTGTATTAAACTATTCCATTGAAATCTGGAGTAGAATGATAGCAAAGTACATCCACTTTCTAACCCAACGCAATTTCTAACTGTTAGAAAAAATTAGGCGCCAGAAATTCCATATTTTCATTTAAATTTCAAATTGCAGAAATTAAGTTGTTATAGTATAGTAGTATACATGTAGGTAGGTAGAATAAATAGTAAAAGTTCAAACGCTATATGACTGGCTTTAAACATATACACATTACTTATTTTTGTACAAGACAATTCAGGCAAAAGTTATTGTAACTTAGCCTTGCCCGGTCTTTAACAAAATTATTTCCAAGTTTAATTTGAAATTTAATTTTTTTTTTCTAAGAATGATCTAATTGACATTCACATTCTCATTTTGATATATTAAAGAATAAATGAGTTTACTAAATTTTTATACTATTTCTTTTAGACCTGGCTTTCCGTTCATTCAAATTGGAGATATCTAAATTGTTGTCAGACTATGAGCCATGAACGAATGAGGGGTCATCGTTCAGGAAAGACGCACTCGCCAAACTGTACAAATCTCTTCTTTAGTTAGTAGCATGCATACATATTGCCTCAAGTTTTCATGGATTTTTGCTTTTTCAAATCTTCAATTCAAGAGCCAAAACCCTTTACAAAAACATTTAGTTTTATAGGTAAAATTGTTTTAATATTCAAGAGTAACAAATTGGCACCCAGAATGTATCTAGTCTTGATACTTTAGCCCTACTAATGAGGCTAGGTATGGTTCTGAATGGTTTTATTCTAATCTATAAAATAAATTTAATAAAAAAAAAAATTATATTTAAAATGAAAATGAAACATAATTTCATTAATTTGATATCTTTGTGGCTAGAGAAGCTGAAAACAAATTTCTCAGCCAGGCAACCATGTGTCGTTGAATGAAAGTATCAAATAACTGTAGGCACCATAAACTGACTGGGACATTTTCACCCTTGATGCATGCATTTAGAGAAAACAGTGGGTCAAGTAAATTGTTTACATAGCACAAGTTCGGTCCATGGATAGTTTTAACTCCAAGATAATGCATACAAACCTTCACTGAAACTCTGAGTGAACAATATGCCCTGCTTAAACCTCCAACATATACTACCATAAACTGAGTTACCTCAATCAATACACTTCCAAACCTCCAAAAGAGAATGAGATGTACTAAATTAAATCCCCCAAAAATAAACCTACTGCAACAACTTCACAACAGAAATAGGGATGTGCTACTGAAACCTCATAACAGAAGCAGTACTGGCAGTCTTGACATTTTCATTGACATATGATGCTTATTGTGAACCTGAACTATTTTGCAGGTCAATTGTTGGCACCTTTTGAGAATAATAAATCCAACAGATTAATAATAGATGTTTTTATATTCCTATTAGACAATACAACATATCTGATACAGTTTATGTTGCTCTTTGAAAAATGTTGGACAGATCAATATCTTGAGTACAATCATGCTTTAACTCTTTCGATACTAAATGGATTATCCCATTCACTTATTAAGTATACATTGGAATGGTCTACTATTCATTTAGAGGGGTGATAAATAAAAGCAGATGACAGACAGAACAAAAATAATACAATCTGAGCAGAATGATTCATATTCATTGGTGGAAAATGTTCAGATAATAAGTTCAACAAACAACCTGTGTTGTAAATGCTGAAAACAAGGGCTGTTTCTATGTATAACTTATGTATACAGATTTAAGAGTAAAACAAGGAAATTGCAACGCTAAGACAAATTGAAGAGCACATACTTTTGCATTTGCAATTCTTTATCTTTTGAGAAATATGCTATTTAGAAACTCCCAACAGAAATAGAGGTGTACTACCAAATTTCCTGATGGGGCAGATTCACTGCTAAAACTTCCAACAACCCTGTTAACAAGCAGGAATTTACTAGGCTAAAAGGCCAGAAATTTTACCTCGGCCAAAAAGCATAGGATCTTCTTAGTGGCATGCTCTATATATACAAATTTAATGTATAGACTTCAGTTTCTAATTTTGGAGCTTGGCCATTTATCACCATAGACTGTTTGGGGTCTGGTTCAAAAAAAGTTATTTCCAATATGCAATAGTCTTTGTTATCGTGTCTTGTTTTCATTACTAAACTTTCAATAATCATAGCTTTCATGTTGTTTGCAGACTTTCCAACCATTGCAATTTGGTTCATTTTTGCACAAAATATTGTTGGCTTCCAAAATTAGCTGTGGCTAAAATTTCGACCAAATATTCTGCTCAGCTGATAGTCTATGCTAATTAACAGAGCTGTCCAACAAGTATAGATAATATGCACTAACATATCCATAACAACTGAACTTTAACAAGTAGAGAACAAAAACCAAAACCTATGAACAAGGGAGATGTGCCACAAAAACTTCCAACAGCAAAGATCCCAACAGAAGTGAGATGTTCATCAAAACTTCAAAAACCTCTCGACAGAAACAGAGGTGTACTGCCAAAACCAATAGCAGAAATAGAGGTTAATAATGTCCTAGCACAAAGTTCATGGCCCAACGTGGTGGCAGGAAGTCATCTTGTTTCTATATTAAACTATTCTTTGCTAAATGGATTCTCACATCAGTTATAAAGGTATACAGTGTCTTCGTCTTTTATCCATTTGGAGGGGTGTGTTCATGAAAAACAGGATTCATAAACATTGGTGGGAAATGTTCAGATAGTAAGTTCAGCTAACAGGCAGTTAATGGCCTATGGTCATTTGTTTTATTTAATATCCGAACATTTCCTCAGGGAACTACCTGTCAATGAGTATTTAGTATCGAAAAGGTTAACAATTACCATAAATGTTTATATTGTTGATATTAACATGAAAGGTTTCTTTTCTCGATATCATATGTTAACCAATAAGTCCACTTAATTTCACCGTTTAAAGAAATTATTAAATATAAATAATGACTTAATATTCAGGGTCTCTCCACATTGTCTCTCGCTATAAAATTATGACATGTGAAGAATGCATTTGGCTTATCATTTGGCTTATGGTGCATAACTTTTTCTCACAGACTTAACTTCATGGAAAATAAAAATAGTTTAAGCGCGATTATCTCAAAGCATATCTGTCTATTTAGATATTGGTGCTCTATATGATTTATGGAAATGGTCATTCTGCAAACAAAATTTTAACATGACAAACAAATCGGTGAAAATATTGCCGTTTTACACAAGAATTTAGGCCTCAAGATAAAGATAATTTTCTATTTCTTACTCCGAATAAATGGACAAAAATACCACAAATACAGGAAGAATCTATAAAACCACCAACAAAGATATCTGCTGAACATATCACATGAACCAATATAAAACCACAAAGAACGATCACTGCTGATAATATCACAAGAACCACTATAAAACCACGAACAAAGATCACTGCTGAACATATCACATGAACCAGTCAGTTGAAAACTGCATCTTCATGGTTAAAACATCCAAGGAGCAAACTGTGCTTGGGGGAGAATATTTCTAAGTTGAATGCCATTCGGTATTGGGGAAATGGGCAAAGAAGAAAATGTGAAACCTACCTCTTGAGTCACAGCACCTGATGGCCCCGCCATACCCATGTCAAATGTCATGTTCTGAGGTTCTCCTTCACCCATTTGAGACTGCATACTTGGCTCGGAATAAGACATGGACTGCCAATCGCCGCCCATTTGAGGCTCTTGACCTGATTGTTCAAACTGGTTTGATGCTGATGAGTCGTCGCCGTACCAATCAGCAGCAAACTGGGAGGGATCTGCTTCTTCAATCGTGTAATCTTCTTCACCGGGTTCGGGTTTCATTTGAGCACCTTCGTCATATTCATGTCTGAAATTTTAAATTCATCAAATTACTGTGTTTTCACAGATTGCACCAAGGGCTCCACTCTGCTGCTGAATAAAAACTTGGTTTCAGCTAGTATAACATAAATATTAACACAAATCTGGTTTGTAATACAATAATTTTATGAGAATGAAGCATGTGTTTAGGGACTAAGGCCAAAACCTATTTTTTTTTTCACTGCAATTTTTATATCAAATCAGTGCAGGCAGGCAGGTTTTATTTAAATTTTCTGACAGACATACATGTAACATATGCCTCCATTACATGTTGGAAAAATTGTATTATCTGTTGTCACTTTATTTTAGAATATTTCCAAGGGAACTTTGTAATCTCATTTAAAATTGATTAGGCATCTACCCAGAACCCAACATTATCTCAAAGCTCTATTTTGTTATTAATTTGCATTGATTCAATCCTTATTCTAATGTCCAGATGTTTGGTATTTCCTGTATATAGCAGATCAATCAAAATATAAACTCGGAACCAGAACAATTTTTTTCTATAAATCAATGGATCCTTATAAATGTTAGAAAAAGTTACTCTTGAAACTCACAAGCTTCAAATAGAAAGGGTTCAAAGGGACCCTCGTTCATGCATTTGGATCTATGCACTGTTTAAATTGTCCTGCACTCAACACATGTTCGCTTATGAATCACTCCATGTGGCATATTATGATTCCGACTTATTAATTTATTGATTTTTCCCAACCCGCCAACAGGGCTAAATACAGTTCTTATAAAAGGTCGCAGACCCCGTGTCCCCGGAAATGAGATGACGGTCGAAAATGGGCATAGCTGTTATTAGCTGAAGTAAAAAATCATCGAATCCTGACCAAATTTGAACATGGCATGCATATTCTCAAATGTCAACAAAGTATCAAATATCAAGAAATTCTGTTGAATATTATTGCTTAAGTTACCATTCGGACAACCCGAAAACAGCAATTTCTAAGTCGTAAATGGGCATAATTCTGTAAAAAATCATCGGACCATGACCAAATTCAAATATGGCCTCCGTCTTCTCAAATGTGAACCACGTACCAAAGTTACTGTCCAGACAAGGAATGCGAAATTTTCGGGGGACAGTTAAAACTCTCGAACAAGCTACAGGTTACAGTCTAAAGGATTTCACCATCATTCACATTATCTCCGCTATAAATAATTTCTGCATATAATCCCTGCAGTTTGATGTCACAGAACACAAATACTTTTATGATTGATAAGTTACTAGTATCTTTCAGTTTTGTTTTTTTCGAGAATAACAAAACCGGGTGGTTAACTTGAAATTTTTGGAAATACTTATTCTATTCTCCTTGCTAGGTATTATTGGTCAATTCTGGACTCTTTAGTTGTCGTTACCCCTTAACCATTTTGTTTGTAAACACTATGTGAAATTATCAGTGTGACAGAAACTTAATTGTAGCTTGTTCGAATGTCCTATTTTAATTAGAACTGGGCTAAATAAAACTGATTTTCGGCATTCAACAAGCCTAATTTATGGTCCAACCTTGATGAAAATGCAGTTGCAAAAAATGAGCAAATGTACATGTAGGTGAAAAATAATGCTCAAAAATAATATGAAACAAGATGCTCCAATTTAGGTTTTTTTGTTTTGCTTAAGTTAGTTGTATGCTTATAACGTAAGTTTGGATTTGTTTTCTTTTTGCCATTGTCAGTAATGAAAGTGTCAATATTACACTGAAGCTCAACTTGGGAGTGGGGATAATGTTGTACATTATAGTCAATGGAGTGATAACGAATGTGGAAAGTTTAAATAATATAAAAGGTCGGCCGACCACAGTGTCGGGGTGGCAAGTTGATGCCGCTTTGTTAAAGAAATTAAAAAAAATGTTGCAATGTTCTAAGTCGAAAGGTTTAATAATTCCGTAAAAAAATAATTTTCCCATCATCTATATACATGTTGCACACCTCCAATATGTGGGTAACAATACTCAGAAGTCTCAAATATCTACGATCAAAACTGTAGGAGGAGTTGATTACACCATGAAGGTACCCTCATACAGAAAATTATAAAAAATGTTTTTCAAAGTCGAAAAGCCCATAACTCTAAGAAAAATCATCGGATCAAACTCAAATTCGAACTCAACCTGTATCTTGATATGACTGAGGCCAAAAAAAAACATCTCTGTTTCCGATAACATGGGGGAAATTTTCCAGGTAGGCAGGCAGGGTTTTTTTTTTTTTTACCGGCCATTTGAAAGTGATAAAATAGTGTACACCCTTATAACATGTATTATAAAATTGGCATGCTTTTATACATGTTATTAACTGGTAATATATTATGCAGCTTGCTGGACTATTAGGTCATGTATTAGGTATTAAAGATATTCTCTGAAAATAAAGTTTTGGAGACAACTTCAAATTGAATGTATATTATGGCTATTGGTATGTGCTCCAGTGTGAAGATTCAAGGTATCGGGCTATGGCCATGGATTTAGAGTTATTCCTCTTACATAGTTCATGCAGCTACCAGCCCACAATGCACCAGTATCTTCTGATACCTTTATTCACAAATTGCATGTGGCTACAACAATGTTACTGACTGTTCTTGGATATGCAGGAGTAAACATGTTTTGTTCCAATCTTCCCCTGAAATATCTCTGGTGTAGATTGGGCCTGAGGTTACACATTTTATGCCATTCTATTCATCACTGCCGACGCAATTTTCCAGGTGTTGGTGTTGACAGAGAGATCGTTTTATGGAATAAATACTTGCCATTTCAATAAAACCTATTGTATTTTCATCCCCTCTTATTTCTCTTCATAGATGATCATTATTTTTCAGTGACAACTTGTCCATATTACCAAATAACTAAATTGTATTGTGGTTTAAAGTCACATATTTCCGACTTATTTCGTGTCAATCCCGGAACGTTTTCAATAGCAGAATTGATTACCTGCCAACTTTCAGTGTAATTAACAGCAAGTTATCACATAATCCTTACGGTACATGTATGCACATCAGATGATCAGAAATGTGTGTTTAATATTTGCATACAGTGCAAGTTGTTTCAATCACTGTAGCATCTGCTACTTGGTCGGTAACATCAAAGAGTCTGTCGTAAATAGTTACACAGAGTTGATTGACGTGACCCACTGAGGCGTTTGGTTGGTGACACAGTGACCCAGTTGGTGTGTCTTTCATAACAGACAGTTGTTTATTTAAAGTGGGTTAAACTCGGGTTTCTGTGAATATTTCGGCTTTTGACGACGCCAATTTCCAGGACTGAAAACGGAATACTGTTATTTTCCCGCCAAAACGCACATGCTTTTCACTGTTTAATTTTGTCTCGAACAGATGGTCTTTCAAGCAAGTTTTGCGCCCAATTCTGCGAAGGAATTTAAGTGAGCTACCAGGGGGGAGTCGGAAAAAATTTGCAGGCATGTATGCTGATTTTTGACTTTCGACCCTTGTTGGGACCCACCCGCCCCCGCATCCAAATTTGTTTCCGTTTTCACCAGTTTTTTCCGACCAATTTTGGACACCCACCCCCCTTTTAACACTAAAACAGAGATTTGCGGGGGGAAATTCACTGTAAACAGCTGTATATGAATTTCTGTGCATACTATTAGTCATGGATGTTAACATTGACATGTAAATAGGAACAAGTCATTTTGGGGTCATTCGGTCAAAAAAAACATGGCTGCCAGCAGCCATCTTGGATTTCAAAATTCAATCCATTAGCATGGGCTACAGGCTATACTGTTTGTCTGATCATCATGAAATTTGTCATTTATGTTAATATTGACATAATGATGTGTTTTAAGCCAAACTCATTGCAAAAACAGTCAAAAAGACTTGCACTGCTTTGCAGGAAAAATATTTTTGAGTTGCAGAAAAAATTGTTTGTTGGTCCTATCGAGCACCCACCCACCCCGGCATACGTGCCCGGAAAAAACTTTTTTCCACCCCCCCCCCCCCCCCCCTGGAGCTACCGGTATAATACTTTGTACTTTTTAAAATACACAGTCCACAAAGTCAGGGGGGATTTCCGTAGTGACTCGTCAGGGTAGTTTGATTTACGCCACGCTATTCACTGCGTATCATGGCCGACCGGGTTGTCTTATTTATATCTAGAATGCACGATCTCATACACCGGCCTACACATGGGACAGTTGTGTATGCGATGGGTGGTTAGTTCTGCTGTTGGTATTGGGAAAACCATAGCTATTAACTCACAGACAGACAGGTTACTATTGACTTCTAGAAAAAAAAAAAAAAAATTGAGGCCGGCAAGACAATCTCAGCCAGGCCGGGTACCGGAAACAGAGACGTTTTTTTTTTTGGCCTGATCCACATAAAAACGGTATTTGCAATTAAAGGATCCAAACTTGAGATATCATCCGGAAACCGAAAAAGTGAGAAATTTTCTAAGTAAAAAGAAAGTTGAAAAAAGGGAAATAACTCCATAAAAGAACATCGGAATTGCAGAGCAACTGTGTTCTTGGTTGAGACACCTACATACCAAGTTTCAATCAAATCGGGTGATCATTACTGGAGTTATAACTCCGGACGGACGGACACACGGTACGACGGACGGAGCTGATTACAATAGTCCCCCGAAAATAACAGAATTTAACAGAATTCGGAAAAAATGATAAGCACCCACTAGAGGTCACCATGAGGAGCCAAATGAAGTTTGGTGACAATTGGATGAGGGATGTGGCCTGTTTGGTGTGCCAAAGGAAATTGTTGACAGCCACACGGACAAATGACAACCCATGGCAATAGCTCAAACTCTACTTTGTCAAGTTGAGCTAAATATAATCAATGCAGGGGTTGAAATCCAATGCAGCGAGGCCTGTGAAACAAAACAATTTTTTTTGGCCAAAGAGTAAATATTACTATCTGAGTTTTCACACGAGACACTATTGGGGCATTATTATTTTCTGCCCAAAAAAAAGGAAATACATGTAGTGATTGACATTGTTAAAACAAGAAATTAATTAACCATGGCCTTATCCGAAAACCCAATACTTTCTAGAGCTCTTGAAAACCCTCACTCAGAAATTTCATATATAATTGCCCTAGCTTTCCTTTGCAATATTGTGAAGTCATGTTAACCAATATTTCAAATTTGGAAAGCTGTGTAGTACTACCGGTACTTGTGTTACGGTAAGTACCTTACTTGTTTCTCAACAAGAAATCTTACATGTAGGTTGTTGCAAGATATCATCGATATACAGTAATGCCTTAAATAATCGACTCCTTAGCCACATCAGAATTATGGGTAAATTTTCAGGATTTAGTCTGATATGGCTTGTTGCCATTCATCGGAAAGTTCTCGGTGAGTTCTTTCCAATGAATGGCAACAAGCCATGTTTCCGAATAAATCCTGAAAAGTTACCACAGTACCATTACTAACATTCTGTATAGTGATGTTCCGATAATGAAAAAGCCCATCGGACCGATTTCCGATAACTGGAGGCACAATCGGCCCGATTTCCGATTCCAATGTTTATATATATATATTGTGCGTTTGTTCCCACAATGGACTTATATACACTCATTGCACTCCCTACCTCGGTAGAGTTTCAAAGCCAAATACAACAAAGAAAAGTTGTTTGACAAAGAGATCAAAGGTGCCGACTCAAGAGTAACGTTATGACCGTGTGGGGAACACTTGAACGCGGTGTAAAAGTCTTGAGTGAATACTTGTAAGTTGCGACAATGTATGGATTGGCGAGGATTATTAATTAAATTTAGATTGATGGATAATAATTGCTGTCTTAATTGTCTGAGATTTCCCATATTCCCATTGGTCACACCTTTTGTCTTTTAACAAGCTTTTATAGTTCCACCTACTTAATTTTTGTTTCGTGAGACCGCTTCCAAGTTCAAAGTTTAGGTAATCATATATCATTGCGTACGCCGTAACTAGTAATGAGAGCATCACTGTAATAATGGCAACTTGCGGAACGAAAAAAAAAACACAATTTGGGACTACTTCACCGTTTTGTCCCCTACAGACCAAAAAAATAATAATGCCCCTGCTCACATTAAGTCGTTATTGAAGACAGTTCTGATTGCGACTGTACTCATTCATTCAGTGTGTGATTCAAATTATTGACATAGCATGTGACGTCACAGCATGTCACGTGCTCAACATAAACGGATATTTTTGCTCATTGGGCAAACGAAAATGATTTGTCGAATCTGAGCATCCAACAACTACACAACTTTTCCCTGACTTATATTTGCGTTTTCTCTTTGGTTTTGCGTTCATTGCTATCGGATACACAAATGTATTTAGAATGAGAAAGCACTGCGGTGCCATGCTTGTGCCTACCAGCTGGTTTATGTTTTGACACGTGACTTGTGACGTCACTAAAATATCGCATATTGTAATGAGGTCAGCAGCTGTTTAAAGCTTCTTTGAATCTATTTCGTGTCCAATAATTTCATAGTACACGGGATATGTCGGACAGGTCTATTGCCATGCTTATATATAATCATATCAGACTGTTTGGACGGCTGTTTTAGGCTGTTGCAACTGCGTTTTACATTCAATACTACGCAGGCCTCAGCTTACCAGGCGAGTAGGGCGAAATAGTCGCCCTCGACGCCTCGAAGTCGCCTTAGTGTCGCACCAGGGAGAAGTGAAGTCGCCCTCCGATTTTCCCAAAATTATCCTACGGCTGTAGCAAGCGATAAGCCATGCATGCTATAGTGTTACAAATCAATTATGAATATATCGCCTGCGAGTCAAACAGTGACAAAATGTTGACACAAGGTCGACTCCTTTTGTTTAACATCGTTGAGTAAGTAAATGCGATCTTCAATGTCCAGACAAGGATTATAATATATCAAACAAAGAAGCCTTCCGTTTTAGCCATACTTAAAAAAGTGTTGGTTTCTGCTCGTCCCGACCGACTGCTTTAAAACCGCCGACTCAAATTATTATTATATTGCCGATTTAAACGTTTTGTTTGTTTTAGTTCCGTTTCCGTCGTTGTGGTATTCCGTGTTTTTACGCAATAACAGAATGCGAATCGAACGGACCTCAAATAATTCTATTGAATCCGTACTCCCTTTAAATTATCCGATATTACCTGATGTTACTGAATATATGTGGCGAAAAAATTATCCAAGAGCACCATTTTATAGTGTGCAAATAAAGTTTTAATCAATGTATTGCCTTGTTCGAAATAAAACGTGATCCATAACCGGAAAATCGTAATTTTATTCCCAATGATTCAGTGATTTTAGACTCTTAGAGACACTCGGTAATCGATGTCAAGACTCAACGTATCAAGGCCGTTAATTATGGCATATATATGCAAACCAAATGCACAAACAATCTATATTACATTTAAATGAAAAATTTGAATTTTTTTCCATGATAATTTTTTTTTTTCGTTTGTTTAAAGGGGTACTGTACGCCAAATGTTGTTGTTGGTTTCTATAGTCTCCGAGTCGGAGAATAAGGTAACAATTTTTCCATTATTTGAAAGTCTGTTGAGTACGAAGTCATGTTACGGATGACAAATTTACCGGAATGCAAAAATACAAATGGTCGTTGTCGAGTAATTTTTGTAAAGTTTTCAACCAAATGAATCAAATAAAAGTAATATTATATGCATACTAGTCCCATATAATCATTTACGTTATTGTATCGTCGCTAGTCAGTGAGTGGCTTAAGTATTCTCCCCGTATCATCATAATATTTTAAGCGATCGTGTGTGCGATCGGTTTAACAAGCCAGTATCCCTCAATTAATTTATTTGATTACGGTAATTCGTAATTTAATTGACGCCATTTTATGGCTCCAGTCATAAATTCTATTTATATCAAATTATTAACTTTTAAATTATTAAATTTTAAGATAGCCTATTAATCTGAGCGTTTACAGAATACATCTTCGACTCAAATTACTTATGTTTCTATATATTATCGATATTAGATCGTTGTTGTCACCGGAAATTTAATGAAAATGGCGTACAGTACCCCTTTAACCTATACATATTAAATAAATTATCAGATGAAATTATTCTCCAGTCTCTCACTTCTCCCTATTTTTCTCTCACTTCTCCCTATTTCTGCCAGAGGGAGAAGTCACTTCTCCCTATTCTCAACCTGCAAGCTGAGGCCTGATACTACGGTTGTATTGCGTATGATTATTAAAGCGTGCATATTGCGCTTAGATACTAGAACTTTTTGTTTGTTTTGATAATCGGTAAAAGCCGATGTTCAACTGCGAGGTACGATTAATATCCGATGGGGGTGTTGCCACATAACATAGTGCTGATGATTGAATCATTGGATTATCGGAACATCACTAATTCTGTAAGATGACATGAATTGAATGATAATGCCTTTATAGACTCACTTATAGTGTATACTAATGCGCACAAGCTTTCGGCCTTCTGTGACGCCTTTATAAAGTGAAATCTTATCATTCTTATGTGCTCTTGGGCAATTATATATGATTTCACTTGATAAAGGCTTCACAGATGGCCAAAAGCTTGTGTGCATTATACCAATATTATAAAGCGGTTTCAAAGCAACCAAGAGTTTAAAAAAAAAAATCAGCTAGCTAACTACAAAGAGGAAGCTATTTACTTTATCACAGAAGCAGCACCATCAAGTGGCAGATCGTCGTTTTCAGTTTTAACATTCACATTTTCTGGTCCCCTCCCAGGTCCTTGTTCCATGTCTTGAGATCTTTGATTTGTCTGTCTATTTTGAGCATTGTCCTGACTAGATTGTGATATTGAGGCTTGTTCAGTCAACTCATCCTCATCACCGGATTCAGTTAAATCAACCATGCCTCCAGTGTCGTCCTGTGAAGGTACACTAGAACGATGTCCATTGTCAGAAGGTTGAGAACTGGAATGTTGAACTGCTCGGCTTGGAATTGAACTAGACACATTTTTTTTAACATTAGAGAATGATGCATTACTTCTGGGACTTTGCTGAATATTGGAAGGTTGACGAGAAGGCGTTTCCTGGTTTCGGGATTCCAAAATTTTACGACGTTTTTGTTGCATGGCGGGAGATCTCTCCCCACAAGGTTCTTCAATCTGTCTTTTTGGTGGTGGTTCTTGTTTCACTTCCATCAATCTAACATGATTGAATTCCGAAGGTGGTGTTTTTTCCTGAGAATCCTCCTTAGTCATTTTGAATGTCTTTTCGAAATCGTCGCAACACTGTAACAAACTTCCAATTTCCAAATACTCAGCAATTATAATCATGTCCTTCACCATTTCAGAAGTCAGTAGAAGAAAGCCTTCGTACATATACTGTAGAAATGCATGAACTGCTTTATGACTCAGGCCAGTTGGAAGGCACACATCCAGGAAAGCGCTGTGGGACTGGCTAGCGGAATCTGATTTGACCTTTGAACTCACAGCAAACAAAAGAAGCTTGTGCGCCTGAAAAAAATAACAGAATCAATGACACTCTGACATAAAGAACTGTAAAATTAGATAGCCATATTCAGACCAATACGCATGTGCAGGGCTGGCGATCTAGAAAATCCAGGAGGGCTATTAATAGCCCTCCTAGATATGCCTAGGAGGGCTATAGCCCTCCTCAACTTTTAAAGTTATGATTTATTTTATCTGAGTTACTAATGCCGTTAGTTTGTCTATTTTTGATGTTGTATATTCTCCATCTAAATTAATTTTTTTTATGTGGAAACAAAGTGTCCACAGAGTTGTGAATGTCAAAATCCCCCACAGTAATTATGGTATGGTGAATATTTAACTATGTTTTATATGTTATGATAATTTATATGAACAAGAAACAAAATGTAAGAGTGTTTGTACTCAACAATTTGTCAGTCGGTGTCCAACCCATGCAACGGAATTGGGTGAGTTTGTCCACGTTAAAAGCATTCTCCATGAAAGTGTAATTTTACATAAAATACACAATCAAGAACAATATTAAATCCAGTATATTTGCACTTGAATATTGACTGCTTTTTCTCTCAATGTAATCCATATTCCATTGCCGATCGCAGACTGCTGCTTGCAGCAGTCAAGTCGCTATCTATAGATTTACTGGGTGTTTGCAATTGGGGACATAGAAAATAGTTTCTGAACTTTAATAATTGAATAACAGTGTAAACTAGAATACGTGGATATATTTAGCTAATTATATTAAAATATTGTCAATCGAAGCGATAAAAGACGGCTGCAAGCTAAATACAATTTTCACTGATAGGAACCGGAAACGGAACGAAAGGTTGAACTTAATTGGGACAGTGACATTTGGTTCTCACTATCCACAAACATGTGTTCATTTTATCCAGTGAAATATATTGTAAGCTCAATCTTATGAAGAGAAATAATTTATTTTGGTCATAAAATGTGTGAGAATCGATCAAAAGATCAGATTTACGAAACAGTTCGTTCCGGAATTTACTGATTCCGCTATAATTCCCATTTGACATTACCGTCAAGTCACGCATGCGCACAGTCCCCACACTGTACAATATAATTACGATTTTGATGCAGTATTTTACTCATTAAACACAATAAAATAACTAAATAATAAATGTCCTATCGTAGACGAGGCGGGCTATAAAAAGCCCGCCTTGGAAAATTCTAGGCGGGCTGTAGGCGGGCAGCCCGCCAGCCCGCCTTGAGATTTCCAGGCCTGCATGTGCCTATTAGGCTTGCCGCGATTTTGGATTTTCAAAATCGATTAATCGGTGGCTATAATCGACGATTAATCGATTTTTCTACCCATGAAATTAAATCTCAAATAGAGATTTAATTTGTAGTAAATAGATGCCAAAAAAGAGACTATTATTGAGGTGCGTCTGGTAAGTGTAAGATGGTAAGTATAACTCCCGCACGTTGGAAATGAAGGGCATTAGTTCTGAGAATTTGCTCCCATATAAATTCAAATGCCTCTATTAAACAATAAAAACAAAATAATTACTCGTAGTTTATGAACTTTATGTAAGCACTAAGCAGATTCAGAAATCATTTTGATTAAACAAATTGAACGAAAAAAATCGGAAAAATACTCCCAACTCTCGTCGGGCCACGTGCTTCGTGAGACTGTTCGCGAATTTGGGATCGTGCATTAATTGAATTTGAAGTTCGGGATCGTGCCTTAATTGAAAGTCGGGAATCTCTCAAAAGCGGAATAGCACGTGGCCGCTGAACATCTGCTATCACGCATGCCGCGGAGTATACACATGCGTCGGCACATTAAAAGAAAAACCGCCGTGACGTGAAACCAAGACGGAACTAGATTACTCTGTCGGCCTGACCTCAAAAGACGCCGCAACTGAAGATACATTGTCACAAATGTTTGCGTGGGTGTGTTTCTGGGTTAGATTAGTGCTGTAAATATGGTGCAAAATATTGCCTCTTAAGTTGAGATAAGTTCTTTGCAAATACGCTGTATGCCAGCGTTCTTGTGTTGTTGTATAATATGCATTGTTATTTGAACTAAAAAAGTCGATTGTTCGATTATTCCCAAAATCGCGGCAAGCCTAGTGCCTATTTACAAAATGGAAGGATGCTAAATTAATGAAGACTCAAGACTAGGTGATAAATTCAGAATTTATGTAATGGCAACTGGTGGCAAAGAACATATTGTCACATAGTAACAGACTAGACACCAAGACATAATGTCATGTCGACTGTCAACTTGGAACTACAATTGCGATGTGTTTACATATGGTATATCCCAAAAATAGTCCAGAAAGAGATGATCATACTAGTATATTTATTTAAATAATTTTTACAAATTTGTGATCCGATAAATAGCGTACCTGTAATACCACTTTTAAGTAGAAGTAATTTTTTATTAATCATTCAGCAATGAATGACAGACAAACCTAATATTTTCAGCTCAAGCAATGGCTAATTATTATTATTTACATTACCTTAGCAACAATAATTTTGTCAACTGTGATGACAGCATCGCACAACTGATCAGTCCTCCAGAGATCTGCCAGTTGCCGTAGCAATGAGCTCGGATGAATATAGTTCATGTACATTTTCTGATCCATCATGGCTAATTTGGTATCCTGTTATTTAGCTGAAAAGAGAGTAAGAATTACATATATCAGAAAGTAATCATAACTTATATATTAAAATGCAAACAAGAAGTTGCACCTCAGACAAGTCTGAAAATAGTGTGTCATTTAGTGATGCTATCCTGCACGGTGGGCTAGCATCATCAAATTCACCTTCTGGGACACCTCATTCTGCTTTAGTAGGCATCATGCCTCATCTATGGGAGACCGTGGATCAGATTGAATTTCTCCAGTTGAAGTTGGTGATCATGTTCACCCATCAGTCACCTTGATTATGCAATTTATCTTCTGCAAATTGGGGGATATAGAAACTTCCCAGAAGGGAACAAGAGCATCGCTATGGCATGGCAAAATATGCCTTGGCTTGTACCTTTAGCTGGAAAATACACATACCAACTTTGGTTCAGATCAAATGATCCAAACTGGAGTTATCGGTCGGAAACCAAAAATGTTATGAAAACGATGGAACCCATATTCGAACTTGGCTTGAAATTTAGCTGGGAAATACCCGTACCAACTTTGGTTCAAATAAAAAAATCCAAACTGGATTTTATATCGGTCGGAAACCAAAAATGTTATGAAAATTGGTCAAATTCGAACTTGGCTTGAATCTTTAGCTGGGAAATACACATACCAACTTTGGTTTAGATCAAATTCTAAGTCGAAAAAGGGCCGAACTCATGTAAAAATAATTGGACAGAACAGGTCTATATTCGAACTTGGCCTGTATTTTTAGCTGGGAAATACACATACCAACATTGGTTCAGATCAAACAAGCGAACCACTCAGAGTATCCCATGCCAAGGTGGCTTTCCATGGAGGTTTCTTAATTTGATGTGGCTTAATTCGAAAGATGTCTTAATCCGGCATGTGATAACTAAATAAAACATGCATTTTGAAATATTGGTTCATATTTGTTTGAGTTATCAAGCCCGACAAACCAAAATTGACAAACTAAGGTCGACAACTGAGGCAAAATAAAAATGCAAACAACGCCATTTGGGATTATGGCAAACATCCATACCAAATTTCATAAATTTTCATTGCGAAAACCCATGGCTGGGATATCAGCTTGAGCAGACAAAAAGAAATAATTTCTATATAAACAAAGAAGGATAACACTAAAATGGAAAATGTGAACGTAATTTGTCCCTATTTTGTAAGCAGTTCTGATTTATATGAACCTCCATACTAAATTTCATTTAGATCCTACAAGCTTTAACACTCGTTCTATAGTCAAATGTCACATGTGATGTTAGTTACACTGTCATTAATATGTCGCAAATATCAAAGATGCCACCGGCCAGCTGTGCCCTTGATGCACATGTAACAACTTACAACAGACTAATACATGTACTACTGACTTGTTACACAGAGTTAGGCCAAAAAAAAAAGATAGTATATTTCCGCTAACGGTGTGAAAAAATTAGGGTAGGTAGGTACTAGTAGGGAATTTTTATTTTTTTTATTTTTTAGCCAGTTGCAGAAATATTTAACTATCTCGACCGAAGTGACATAAAATGGCAACTCATGTTGTGGGGAAAGTATTACTTCATATCATAACAAGATGCAAAACATTTATATATTTATATATATTTGCATAAGGCCAAAGTGAAAAATAGGTGTGTTTCCACTCCCATCCATAAAAAAAACAGGGGCGGGGGGGGTGGCTTTTCACTTTCTTTTTTTCACTTTATTTTTTCGCGGGGAAATTTCTAATAATTATGTCATTTATGAACTTATTGTGAAGGCTAACAATGTATGTACTGAATTTCAGTGCCTTGTATTTAATCTACATGTGCAAATTGTACATATGTTCATTAATATTCAATAAAACAACTAGTTTCAATATTTACAACAGTGTAGAATAACTTTCCACATACATGTAATTGGGCGTCAAGGCCTTTTGGGTGATTCTTTTCATAGACTTGAAAAAAGGTGTTGCAGTGGGGAACCTTTGTCATTTTGTTTCTGCCTTGCGCCATGTGTATGCATTTAAAAAACTTAAGTGCCAACACGCTGCTGGCACTTGTTTGGGACGACATGTTGACACTATTTCCCGGATGTTGGCAAAATTGTTTTAGATCTTCCGGTAAATATACACTCCGGCTTCCGTTCGGTAAATTACCGTAGGCCTATATCATCCGGTTGTTACAGTCCGTTCTTTTCAGACACCGTTGGAAGTTTTGGGACAGATGTATTCTTTGCGATTGCGTTCGCGTAAATATTGTGTAGCATTATTTTGCCGGTATATTTGGGCATGTCGTTAGTTGATGTACATTAATACAGGCCTCGCATTATCAAAATCAGTGCGAGGCTGCCAAGGAGGCCCCGCAAAAGAATTTACGAGGCTGCTTTTGTTCGTTGGGGGCCTACATTTGTTTATAGAATCCAAATTAACCTAAAATTGGCTATTCCAAAACTGCTAACCGACAGTGACATAAATATTTTACTAAATTAGTAAAATTACTACTATTTTGTTTAGGCGAGAGATTAATGTTGATGCATTTCCTCGACATAGTTTGCAGTATGCCTTCGTGACAAATGACCGACCTTTATCATCAACTGTTGTTTTAATTTCAAAGTTGTCTTTAAAAGTAAATTTGTCAAACGTAGAGACAAGAATTGTTTTGTCTTTCTTAACTCTTTCGTTGCCAAGCTAATTTTACACCTAAATTGGCGGAGAATTTATGAGAAAACTGATTTTATTGTGGAAAAGTATGATACAATGAATAGTCTTCTTCTTATGAAATAATGTTTCAAATATCAAGGACATGTATGTATGTGATTAGCCAAAGAATTGTGGGTGAATATTTTGCCGAAGAATATTCACGACAATTAAGGGGCATAACTCCTTGTAACCCAAGGGAAATAACTCCAAATAAGGATTTTTTGCAATAATCCAATTGAAAAATGGCCCATAACCTGCTATATTCAATATTGGTTTTCTGAGACAGTATTCCAACGATGATGATCTGATAAATCTTTCTACTGTCTTTCTCATTTAAAAAACTTGTAAGAGTAAATTAGGGTCTAGTTCTGTTATAGCTGGAGCATATGTGACGAGCTACACAATGCAGCAGCCGATTTAGACTTTAGTTGCGACAGTTTACTACGAAAATAGCTAGGTTTTTTAATTGAGGAAAATTGTGATATATAATTAAATCTCTAACTACAAGTTAATATCACCATTGTGCTATAAATACAATAACAGAAATGACACATATGCATGTGGTCTAAACTGTCACTGAGGCACGCTGGGGCCTGTGGGAGTTTATAATCACGCCGTTTGTTTTAATGAATTACGTTTTTACCTTGAAAAATAGGTGATTCATTCAGCAAAAACGGCAATTTTGACTATTAACAAAACTAATAAAACAATCTAAAGTACACATAATCTTTATTGTAATGTCAGGTTGTCATACTTTCATGTTTAAATTAGTTAATGCATTGGTAAAATGCAGATCTTTCATATAACAGGGATGTGCTCACGCCGGGCGGCGCCGGGCGGGGGCGCCCACCACTCAAAACGATCGCCCGGGAGTGACTACGTTTTCAAACCGGTGCGCCCGGCACATTTTTACGATCACAACTGTACTCGCATTGTAAATTGTGCCGAGTTCTCTTGATGAAAACGACATCTTGCATGTCTGATAGCGACGACATGTTGCCGTCTGTGGCATTTTAATGCATCCTATAAAGCACGCGGGGAGCCTTGATTAATGAGGTGTCAAAAGGTCTGCGATGACCGGTGAATTTTATTACAAAGAGCCGACATAATCAAATACTTTCCGCGCGTGCTGACCTGAAGTCACGCGCTGGAGTTAAAAGTCCCGGGTTGAATTTGGAATGCTCAGTTTCAATGATCCTAAGCCAAAACGATGTCGTTATTGAAATTTTTCACTCAAACTTCGACAAGTAAAAAGCTCAAATCATGTCTCAGAAACCGCATGGTGGAGGAAACGTTAGACGCGGTCATGCGTATAGTAATTGAAGGACCGCCCCCTTCCACGGCGCGGTTAAACTGTGAGCAGACGGAAAGAATAGGCGATTAAAAGTCCATTCCATGAAAGTGTGACGTAACAGAAGTTGTATAAACATTGTAAATATACGTCACTGTGTATAGAAAAAAGAAGGAAATCACGTGGGAAATATGACATGACGCGATTAGTACTCAGGCGATGATTGGCACGTGTTCGTGTGACGCTGTTGTTAGTTCTCTCCCAGACAGCCTTTGATATAATGCCGCTGTTTCAGTTTACTGTACCGGATTAACTTGTTAAATAATTGGATTTATATAAAGAATATGCAGAGGATACTTATACCGGGTGAGTTACACTGACTTTCAAATTATGTTCGCCCAAATTTTAAATATGAAATGTCCCTATTTTATGATAATTTGTCAGAGACCTTGTGGTGTATTTTACACCTGAAATGCAAGGAAAACGCATTTGCGGGCGCTAACAATCAATTTTTTCTTCCGATTGGGCGAACCATGGTCGCCCAATCGAACCGATGACCCTCCCGCCCAGGACTATTTTGGGGATTGGCACATCCCTGTATAAATAATTGTCTAAAAATATTTTTCTTAAATTGTCGGCCATTTTGGATTTCCGACTGCGGATCTTACATTATGTTTACAAACTTATTTCATTATTTTAATTTTCAAACGTCTTAAAAAGGATTAAAATTCAGATATATACTGCAGAATTTAATTAGAAACAATTAAAACAATAATTTTATGAAACTTGAAAAACTTTTTTATTATTGTCATTCAGTTGTGATCAAAATAATTACGGTTACAATTGTGATTTAGATGCACGTTCCGGACCCCGGATTGAGTCCTCTTGACCGGAACCCGCCGTGTGGTCGCGTGGTTGTTGACGAGGGCGCCGAAGAGACCTCGTTGACTTTTGTACGGGGCCGGGCGGCCGCGTGATAATGAGAGGCCTGATTAATAATGCGGTCATAAACTCATCACCCTAATGCCGCCATGGAGCTTCCTTTTACAGTGTGTCTGAAAACCACGTGCGCGTTTGTTTTTGTTTACAATCTGTTGCTATATCGGTCACACCACGGAATTTTATTGTCAGTGGGTCGATTTAATAACCAAATAAGGAGACAATTTTAGTATGCTTGTTTATGTGAGAGGTCTATATATAACAATATAAATAGTGTAGTATTAATTCACGTGGAAATAGTAAATACATCGTATTTTATTTTTCGGGATTTGGAAAATAAATAAAGTGAGTTTCGTCGGGGGGTTTTGAGGTGGGGCGGGCAGGGGAGTGGAAACATGCCTATTTTTCGCTTTGGCCTAAGACATTTAAGTCTACAAAAAGATTTAAGTTTAACAGTTGGAATCATGCTATAAAAGTATGTTTGGCTTTATCTAGCTTTCATCTGTGAAAACTTCAAATAGTTTGAGTTCAGGTTTGTTATCATTCAGCCTTCAGACTTCAGTATTTCAATCAAATACAGTACAGGAACAGTGACAGTTTGATAAAATCAACCTGGTTATCAGGTGGGATATCATAACACCAAATGAAAAATTAACATAGAGATTAGTACTAATAGTGATTACTAACTTACAAATTGTTTCTGTACTAGTATAGTGTCTCACTTGAATTTTAGAAAATAGCCTACATGTATTATTTGAATTAGAGTGATAATGGTAAGGCCACTGTTTTTTTATTAGTTGGTTAGCGGAATTTTTTTCTGAAAAAGTTGAGTCGGTCGGTCGGAAAAAAAAGTATAAAAAAAGGAAAACACTCAACTTTTCAAATAAAAGGAAAATGGTCTGAAAATAACTTTGTATCATATATATTATCTCACATCTATTATTGGCATCTCAATATACAGCAAGATACTTGATCTGACTAGAAAAACAAGATTGATATATGTTTGTAATCACTTTTGATACTAGATGTTGATTTTAATTGACATTATACAGTATATACATTTTACATACTATATGAATTTAATATGAAAGTGTCAATGACACTGTAGCTCAACTTAGGTAGGGGAATAATTTAATGGTTGACAGTAAATGGAGGAATAGGAAAGGTGCTAATTAAAATGTCTAACCTGCGCCAAAGGATTTAGTGATGCAAAGAGTAAAATACAAGATGGCTGCTGGTGGCCATTTTTTTTTTGGCCAATTAACCCCAAAAGGACTCGTTCCCATCTACGTATAATTGTTAACATCCATGACAAATTTTATGAAGATCTGACCAAAGCTACGACCTACAAATTTCATGATGATCAGACGAACAGTACGACCTGTAGACCGCGCCAATGGATTGAATTTTGAAATCCAAGATGGCTGCTGGCAGCCATGTTTTTTGGCCGATGAGCCCAAAATGATTCGTTCCCATCTACATGTCAATGTCAACATTCATGACAAATTTCATAAAGATTAGACCAAAGGTACAACCTGTAGCCCGTGCCAAAGGATTTAGTCATGCAAAGAGTAAAATCCAAGATGGCTGCTGGCGGCCATGTTTTTTGGCCGAACAACTCCAAAATCACTCGTTCCCATCTACATGTCAGTGTTAACATCCATGACAAATTTAATAAAGATCAGACCAAAGGTATGACCTGTAGCCCACGCCAAAGGATTTAGTCATGCAAAGAGTAAAATGCTGGTGGCCATGTTTTTTGACCGAATGACCCCAAAACGACTCGTTCCCATCTACATGTCATTGTTATAATTCATGACAAATTTCATGACCATCTGACCAAAGCTACGACCTGTAGCCCGCACCAAAGGATTTAGTCATGCAAAGAGTAAAATCCAAGATGGCTGCTGGCGGCCATGTTTTTTGACCGAATGACCCCAAAACGACTCGATCCCATCTACATTTCATTGTTAATAAGTGAAGCATGTTTTACAAATATTGCGACCCATTTTTTTTTCAATGCAGCGCTGTAGCGGCTGCAGCAGTGCTCTGGAGTGTTTTGAATCCATTTTTGGAGTTTTAAGAGGTAGCAATGAAGCATGTTTTACACATATCGCGACCCATTTTTTTTTCAATGCAGCGCTGTAGCGGCTGCAGCAGTGCTCTGGAGTGTTTTGAATCCATTTTTGGACTTAGTGTTTTAAGAGATATAAGTGAAGCATGTTTTACACATATCGCGACCCATTTTTTTTTCAATGCAGCGCCTGCAGCAGTGCTCTGGAGTGTTTTGAATCCATTTTTGGACTTAGACTTGTAAAACATATTAGATTCAATCTTAGGCTGTAAACTTTTAGACTTGTAAAACATATTAGATTCAATCTTAGGCTTTAAACTTTTTTTCTAATCTGATTTCTTGTAGCGATTGCAGCAGGGAAAAAAATGGATACGTCTAATTTTTTGACCACGTTTCTTGCCATATCTATGCTGGGCGGTATGACGATATATCGTCAATAATATCGTCTGAAATAAAAATATCGTAATACCGTCCCAAGTAGTAATATTCTCCATGTAGGTTGAAATCCATCATATGGTCCCAACAAACAGCGAAGTTAGAGTAAGTATAATAGTCCCAAACTTCCCGGAAATACGCGCAGTCGAAAACGTTTTAAAACATCGGAGCACGTGCTTGTCAAGTTTGGATATGCTTCGTCAGACACATCAAAGAGATACTAGTAGCATCAGTTGGCTACACTGTGAGATTGGTATGTCGCGCGCATGCGACTGGCACAATGACCTCCTTTCAAGTTGGTGCAGCTTGCTCTATCAACCATAACCGGTTGCTTGGAGACGGATTACGATGTCAGATTTTATATTGACCACACTTAGTCTAGCTGATCGTCTCAATGTGTGCAAATTGCGAGTAAAATGATTTTGTGGACATGTGCCGTACGGATCATGGCATTGCTATCGCTTCAACAAATGTCAAATTCACAAACTAATTGAACATGATTGTCTCTATTTATTTTCCTCAGCTAAAAAAATGCCGACGCAAATTCATTTCAAATTTTCACGTCGGCTTTTGCCTCGGCACTGCCCATTGTGGCATTGTCGACGCTAATTCCCAGGGCTGCCGTATATGGACATTGAAGTCCCACGGTGCTACCAACTACCAATTACCACTGATAAATATAGTCTCACAAACAACCAATTCCTCACGAATTAATAAAATGGCAATTTGAAACCGAATGCGGTGCTTAATGTGTGCATGGTGTTGAGCGCTATGGTCAAAGGGATATAACTGTAAAAAATGTATGCGAAAACACACGTGGGCCGTGTTATATGATCATATCCCTTTGTTTCAATGTTATTATTTCTCCGTCGGCAAACTGTCAATTGTTGCTGACGAGTGGTCATTATATACATCTATACTGTGATGTTACTGATAATTGTTCAATACACATTTACTCGACCTCTCATGACCCACAAATCGTAAATAAAACGTAGGGATGTATTGTGCAAACTTTATTTATGAAATATTGCATATATTGTACATTGTACTTACCAATTGTAATATACCAAAATAATATCGCGATAATATCGTGTATCGCGATGTTGTCGCCATAATATTGTGATATTTTTTGGGGCCAATATCGCCCAGCCCTAATCATAGAAATCCATATATCAGTACCTTGCCCTATTTATTCCCAAAATTTGCAGGAAAAAAAATATTTTTGCCCTGGTATTGACAGTTTGACTATTGACGTATTCAGCCCTCATAATTGGCTACGGCAATCAGCAATGCTGAAGCAAACTGGGCCACGATAAAGGGTTGCCGTAGCAGATTGCCGAAGCCAAACAATCTGAATTAAAAGGGCTGCGTATTGTAATTTGTAGTAAATGCATCAATCGTGCTTTGAATTCATGCAGTTTTAATGAAATGTGAAGCAAAGTGAGGTTTGACAATCAAAACTATAACACTTATTTCAAATTTTTGACATTCTATCGATAGACAAACCTGACAATTAGCATTTTAAACTTAAAATCAAATTGCTTTCATTGGCAGTTTCTAAATAGCATTGTCTGAAGTGGTGACCTACATTTTTGTTACGAAAATCAGCCATTTGAGAACAAAGAAATTAAGGTTTATCGAGCCTTTTGGATAATGTCAATACTTTGCATTCGGTTACTTAAATGTTTCATTAGATTTTAGAGGCGGTCGATATTGAATAATCTTCATTTGGACATAATTTTATGTTGTTTCTAAATTATTATAAAACCGCCCGCCATTTTCGTTTTGGCGGCCTGGCGGAGTAAACAATTAGCATTTTTTACTTTCAGTGTGAATGCAAATAATAGCTCTTGACAAGCATCATAATTATATTCATATGTTGCTCATTTTGCGTATTATTGAAATTATGCCAGATGTGACATAAATGATTAATTATAAATGTGAACATTTACCAAAACTTACTTCTTGTAAAAATCCACAACCACAACCAAATCTCGTGTCGCTCTGCGCATGCGTAATACACAAATGTACCGGTGCTCGTAAACAAGAAGCATTTATTGAACAATGGGCAAATATTATCCGAGTGGCGGGAGCCGCAAAAAAATATATACTGGCATGTTACGAAACGAAACTATTACACTCTATTCACTTGAATGCGGTTCGGGGCTGCGTCCCGTTCTCGGTAATTATATTATGTCCCATTCTCTATTTTCTCGGTGTATATTTTTTCAACGCTGCCGAAAAAGAAAAAAAAATGGAGCCTATTTTCAAGTTGGCCTGATTTCTCCACGTTATCAAGTAACCTATGCCTGGATCATGTAATTTAAAGCTAAACCTACATGGCCATAGCTTGGCCAGATATTCAGTCATATCCTTATATCGATCCACCACCACCACTACCACATTCTGCAAAAAGATCTAAATGAGCTTGAAAGCTGTGCTGACATTTGGGGAATTGCATGTAAGTTATGTAGGCCTACCAACTGGGGCTGAATAGGTCACTCTCACCGGTTTTCTGTGATAAAGTTACCCAGGTTCCTAAATTTGTGATAAAGTTACCCAGGTTGGAGAGAATTGTGATAAAGTTACCCAGGTTAAGCAAATCTCACAATATCAACTTGATTTAAAAGTGACAGAGGGAAATATTGTTCAGTTTTGGCAAGTAATAGCCCTTATTAAGCATAAATTAAGACATAACAGTACTGTAGTTCGTCATTTTGATCGCAAAAATTTATAAATTGTTGCTAAACATGAAATGTTATTAACCTGGGTAACTTTATCACAATCCTCTGCAACCTGGGTAACTTTATCACAATTTCGGGCACCTGGGTAACTTTATCACAGAAAACCGGTGAGAGTGACCTATTCAGCCCAACTGGGAGACCACACACCGGACCACAAACAACATATATGAGACCCCATTCCTGGGGCTGAGAGTCAGACGCTCGAATATGAATTTAGCAATAGTATATGTAGTGTAGCGGTCAACTCTCAAATTGTGGCATGTACCCCTCCCGGAGGTATAACTACTTGATTCGATTTTTTTCGAACCAAGTATCATATTCTTCGTCTGGAAATGGTGTTTTGCCCTTTCGATTCCGCGTGCCAAGATGCGAAAAACGACATTTTTCGATAAAAAAATGCAAAAAAATGGGAATATTGAATTTTTCCAACATTACGCATCACAATTGGCATATGGATGCAATTAACACGCTCAAATTGACCGGTATAAATTGGTGTACAACAATTTGGGTCAGAAATCGTAATATTATGCACAGAGTAAATAAAAAAAATTATTTTGTTTAAATTTTTACCTAAATTTCCGAAAAAAATATGACGACTTACATTTTCGACCTGATATGTACGGAACTGCGTGCACTGGTTGGATACAGCACATTTCTAGAAAACATCTATATTATATAACATTCAATTTGATACCAAATATGTTCCAAAATTGTCTTTGCATTTATTATATTTTAGCGTTTCAACTACCCTTCCCCGTGTTTTGAGAAATCGGATGCCGCTCATAAAAGAACCCTTCTATGAATGACCAAATGTATCTGTTGTAACAAAAATTTGTCCATAAACTTCCACGCGGACTTCAGTTGGGTGTCAAATCGAATTAGTCTTTAATTAGATGTCTGTGTTTTTGTTTCCATGTGATGGAACATACGATTTTGCATTTTACATGAATGTTGTACGTAAAATATACAGTTACTAAATCATTATTGTGGATGGGGTTAATGTGTATTTCTGTTAACCACGTGCATTGAAAGTCCGAATCCTGGCATGCATCTAGGCACTGTGATATTCCGCATTCTAGACAGTAACAGAGTATATAATGTGTCCACGATAGGCAATAAATAACACATTTCGATGTCCCTCCGACTTCCTTGCACACACAGCTGATAATATGTACCATTCAACACCTATGAATGTCTATTTATAGTGCAGAAAGATAGGTATGAACAGTGGTGTATATGCAGGGGGTGTGGAGGGACAGCAGAGCGCGTTACCAACCCCTGTTACTGATATCTACCGTATGCTAACTATTTTTAGAGTGCTGAAGCCTACATATTAGCACCATATCCTTGTGACCGCTGATATGGCCATATATATAAGAAAGCACAAGAGGTGGTCTGGCAGGGGCCTGATGACATACATCAACGATAAAGTTACCATGAGATTGGGTGGAATGCACCTTGCAATGGCATTCAATGCTGCGATTGGCAAGCTATACGGAGATGGTGGATTGCTTTCACTCTTAGTGGAGTCAGATGCTTATGCACCACAGACTGCACAACACATGTTACAAGGAAAACAGTATTCAAGGGCAGTCCGGGGAATCATATTGTGCGTTGAAGCGTTTTACAGAGTTTTTGTGGATGCAGCATCCGAGTGGATGTCGAACCATGAATCAGAATTGTTATCAACAGATTTGTCAAACCACATCGACACAATGGAACAGGCCTTTTCGCTGGGATACCACTTGCTTGTGACGGAGGTGATTCATGTTGCAATGGCAGAAGTATCGACGACAATGATAAAGTTGAACCAATTTGCCAAAATTGGCATAGAAGCGCCACACACATTCGCATACTGGTACGACTTTCTGTGTGCGGGCTTGATATTACTCAGGTTGTTACGAGCTGACCGGGACTGTAATTTTAGCTTACACCTTGATTCTATCCGGAAACCGTACCATGGTTCACTGCCGCCGGAAAGAACAACTACTCAAAGTGGGTACCGGTGTACATCGCAGAAATGATTGACATGGAAAAAACTCACCCAGATTCGTACACACAGATGCAACGTGGGGCGTTCGTGGTTCGACGATCGTCACAGGCTTTCAACGGTGTATAGACGGATCAGGCTTTGGAGCAATCAGTTAATAGAGAGTGCAAGAGTCATGGTGGTGTCGTTGGCTTTACTCTCAGAAAAGGAGCCAGAGTGAGGTGGATTTTGACCAGGCATGTATCTGGGGAGTATACCTCTGCGATGAAAGCACTTGTGAACGACAAGCCTGACAAGAGAAAACACGAGGAATTATCTCCTATCCGAGTTTCCCGAGATGAACGCGATGTATCGAGGATGGTTTCCTTGTTGGCAAATGACTGGCAATATCCGTTCGATTTAAACTCTGTTCCAAGCGACATCATAAACATATCTACTGGACTTATTGCAAGCCATAAAGTACAACAGGCGTTGGCTGTGTGTTTGGGTAAGGCAAAGACCACTGCCGCGGAATTATTCGCCCAAAGACTCTCTTCGGATACTAAACAGGTGAGCTTCTGACAGAAGGTGCCAAATCCAAAGGTAGTGACATTTGTTGGTATGAAAAAGCCGATGACATCACAAGGCAAGACCATATCATTGGATCCTGAGATGTTGTTTAGAATGTTGTTGATTGTCGCCAAAAACAGAGACGTTAGTATACAGACTGTTTTAAAACATGAACTAGCGACAGTACCGCCATCTCTTTTCAATCAAGATGGCACCTTTCGTAAAACCAACAAAGCTGACCTTGCTGCGAAGCTAGAATCACATTTTCCACAGATGAACTCCCTTCCAGACCCAGCCACGGGAGTTAAAACAACGTATATCATCGATGCAATGGCGCTTCTCTGCACCCTATCAGAAAACAACTTCACGACATTTGATGATCTCGCCGGCATTGTACTCAAACGACTGATATATCTGTGGAAGCAATCTGGGGTACAAGAAGTTATCCTTGTCTTCGATCGTTACGATCACGAAAAATCTGTGAAGAGTATGGAACGACAAAGAAGGGCAAGTTCTGATCAAGGTCGCACGTATGTGGTCATGGGGACTCGACCAGTTCCAAATTACCGACGATTCCTCACACCCGCTGAAAATAAGTCTTCCTTGGCAGCTTTCGTGTCCAACTACTTGTTTGAGAAATCGGTTGAATATCTAGATGAAGCAACTAAGCTCACGCTAGCAGGCGGTTTCGAAGACCCTCTGCTAGTGAAGTGCGTGTATGCAGAGGAATCGAAGGTCATAACATCGCTTTCGTCAACACACGAAGAGGCGGATACGAGGATGATCTTTCATTGTGTTATGATTGCCAACAATATAGATCGTATCGTATAGTTAAGTGTGATGACACTGATGCATGTAATGGTGCTCCTTGTATACTACATGTCAAAGGGCCTTATCGGAAGCACAGTTTTCATGAATGCTGGCCATGCTGGGAAAACCTCCACATGTCATCGTTACGTGCCTATACGTACATGACATAGTTAAAACCCTTGGTGGTGACATATGTTCTTGTCTACCTGCTATGCATGCATTAACTGGGTGCGACACAAGTTCTTTTTTCAAAGTGGAGAAGAAACCCGCCTTTTCTGTGCTCATGAAGAACGTCGATGCATTAGTTGCACAACGCCATTTCGGGACAAGCAGCCCAAATCAGGAAGCCATTCAAATTGCAAGAAAATATGCTATGCGGTTTTATGTCAACGAAAAGAAAGTTGGGCAATTTGTCGACTTCGACTAAATTCGCTACCACCTTGCTTCCGCTTCTGATAAGGCAGCTGCAGCTCTGCCGCCAACGGACGACGCGTTTATGCAGCACGTTAAAAGGGCCAAATACCAAACATACATCTGGTGTCTGAGTCACACCTCTGATCTATTCACGTTGAGTCCAGAAGACATGGGGTGGTAAGTCGTTGATGGGTCTATGGATCCCGTCATGTTTCTGAAAGATCCGGCACCAGCGGAAGTAGAGACCTGACCAGAGACGTGGCGACAGGGGGGTTTGGGGGGTCTCACCCCCAACTTTGGTCCAAATTTTCAACAGTTGGGAATTTCATACCTGCCAAAACATTAGTTGGAAAGATCACACCAACAATAGGTTGAAAATGTTCTTGTAGTTTATTTTCAAACAATTTATTTGGGGAATTAATTGTTTTTGGACCAATATTTGCATATTTTCCTATTATTTGTCAAAATTTTGGACTGAAATGGTCATCAGTTGGAAATTTTCCAACCTTACGGGGGGGTACAGGTTGGAAGTTTGGAAAGCTTGTGTCCGGTCCCTCCCCGTGGGCCGTGGCCAGTCAAAAACTTCTAGTTAATTTAAGAAAACAATATTGTCATACATTTGGTCAACATTGTCATTGGAATTGTCATCAGTTGGAAATTTCCAACCTAAGTGGGGGGTGTCATGTTTGAAATTTCCAACTCTAGGAAGGCTTGATGCTAGTCTAGATGCTAGGATTTTGCAATTTTCTTGTTCAGATTTGAAAATTTTCCCACACTGGCCCGAACCATGGTCGGCCCGGTATGGTTCGGCCTGTTGTGTAATTGTCCCTACCCCGTGGCCAATACAAAACTGCTATAATTAATTTAACAAAACAATATTTTACTACATTTTGTCAAACGTGTGAACTGAAATGGTCATCGGTTGGAGAATTTTCCAACCTGAGGGAGGGGGGGGGGGGGAGTACGTATGAGGTTTGAAATTTCCAACACTAGGAAAGCTTCAGTTGAGGCCAGTCTAGATGCTAGGATTTGCGATTTTCTTGTATAGTTTTCAAAATTTTCTCACACCGGGCCGAACAACCATGGTCAGCCAGGTGTGTCCTGGTCTCTTGCCAGTAGCCGTGTGCATTTGTCTGGAGTTAGACCGCTAGATGTTAGGATTTATGCAATTTTTCATACCGGGAATATAGAACCATGGTTTATGACTATATAGGATGTTAGGTCTGAACACTGAGGTGCAAATGGAATTATGCAAAACTTGTGTTTTGTCTGATTCTGATTCAAGAGGGGGGGGGGGGAGTGCAGTTGGAATTTCCCAAGGTGGACACCCCCAACAGATACCCTCTAGCTACGTCCCTGGACATTTTGTGAGCACAAAGACTGCAGTTTGTCAGCTAAATGCAAATTCAGGCATGAAGTGCATCGATATATGTGGATGTTCGGCGGATTGTCCTAACAGCAGGGAACACTCTGTAGATGTTTATGATAGCGACGATGATGTCCCATGAAAATGGTCTATTATTGATATGCCATGCATGCAGCTCTGAATGATAACACTCGTGAGCAAACTCTATGGGTTAATTTTGCTTTCTGCTCAAGTTCAAGCAAGACCATATGCCTATATTGTGGATGTTATGTTGTACCTGGACACAGTTTGACTTGATTTTGGATTTTATTATTTTGGATCGCTAATCATTTAAATGTGTCATTGACATTTTCAGTTTTCATTCAAAGTTGACAAAAATCGCATTTAGGGGGAGGGTTAATAAATTAGGTTATACGGAGGCAATACGAAACGCATCTTAATAATGCGCATGTTTTTATGTTACCATATAAATGCAAAAAATTATGATATATAACACGCCGGAATTAATTGTACGGACACTGATCACTCGCGGTTTACATTATGGATTAAGAGTGAAAAAAGGGGAAATTTTATGAAAAAAATCCCAAAACTGCGAGTTATGATAACCCAATACCCCCAGGTTAGCATTTTCCTCTTTTGATAACTTGATTTATATCCTCTAAACAGAATGTATGTATGTTTTATGCAAAATTATATAAATTTCTGATAAAGATTCAGAATTTCCGAAATATCGTGTTTTTTCGTTGTTTTTACCATAAAATGCCGATTTTAATTTCTTGGCACTCGATTTCGTCATCTGAGACACACATATTCGTTTGCACAATGTTCCAGCGGTGATATATGCGAAGTTTCAACTAGTTATACTATCGGGAGGGGTATGTCAAAAACTAGAGGCCTTTTCAGAGTTGACCGCTACACTAATGGGACATATGGGAACCCCACCTGCAGAAACACATTGATCGCCTCAAAAAAGTGCAACGCATGAGGGTGATTCTCCCTTAAATGAACAAATTCGTCCAGAAAATTCTGAAAAAATGACATATGTCACATGCCGATGAATTTTATGCGAGTATGTAGAACAGATATTGGTGACCACGAAAGTGACATTTGGCAAAATTATAGGGCAAGGTCAAGGTCAATCAATGTCGTTCATTACAGCATGTGCTAATGACGTTTCTGTGTTGAATCAGGGCGACGTCATTGTCAAATTCGCTCTTTCAGTCTCCAAAACGTGTGTTTAATTCGAATATCATGATTAATGGAAACCAACCAAACTTTTGCCACTTGTTTGCCATTTGCCCTTTAATAGTTGAATTATCAACACGTACATCATGGAGTAGCCGACGATGTATCAGTCCAAACGACGTATCGCCCAGTTCCGCACGTTGAGACGTCTATGAAATACGGACATTTGAATATAGATGGTGGAAATGTGTGTGTTTTGTGGGCGTGACTTAGAGTTCAAATTCTCTAAGATATCAACGAATACAAAGGTGCAGATCTGATAATAGGTAACAGATTTTGATCGCATAAATGCCGATTCCTATCAAGTCGGGCATGCCCTGGTTCATCGTACACTTGGTTTGACGCCAAACGATGGAGCCTCGCGAGGAACTCTGGTGTAGACAACGTGAACATACGTCAATCAAACTCTGTTCTTCAAGGGGTTCGCCAAATTGCAAAGAGAATTTACAATAGAAAACAATGTCGATGGATTTCTCTTACATGTTTCAAGACATCGAACTGAAATTTGGTATTTAGGGGTTTTACGATGAGCTCAATCAGATAGAATTGTCCGTGAGATATTCCGATGGCCCAAAATGTGTCATTGACGCCTTTGCTATACCACACGAGCCGGAAATCGTCCCACAGGCAGAACGATTGTTGAAATGTACCGAAACAGTTGATTTTCAAATTGTCATCTGCTTCTCTCTGAGCACACCCCCCCCCCGCTCACTCACTCACATCCCCCGATCCAATAGGAACTATATGTGTATGTACACCGTGTTGACCCTTTTACAACAGAACCACCCAAAAATTATAATCGTGAAATGTGTCTGTGGCTGGCTGTAACGTTATTCTGCGTCGGGTTGTGGACATGTCGCGGTGTGGACAATTTTTATAGTTTCTTCATTCTTTTTCACTTTCTGTTTATGTCAGGCGTCCATTCGTTTTTTTTTTCACGATTCTTCACCCCATGTGTACTATTTGAGCAATTTTGGTAGTCTCCCGACATATTTTCTAGTTCCTTTGATAGCGTCGCGATGTGGACATTAATTAAGGTGCACTGGAGGGTACACTTATTTTCGTCTCATTTTTCATGTGTTTCGATTCTTTATATTGTCCAAAATCTTCAAAACAAAATGTCAAAAGGCAAAACTTTCTTATGCATATGGTAGGTTGTTGACCTTAGTTAAAATGGAACCGGGATGGCCTATATATTGTAAATAATGTCGCGGTGTGGACATTTCTCGAGACAGGCGGTTTTCGATGTTTCAGAGTCAATATTTACATCAAACCACGAAAAACGTGCATCATAAATGATATTCATAGATAAACAGTCCAAGAAATAACATAACACTGCACGTTCTCTGTCAATTAGAGGTAAGATAACTTAATAGGAATAAAATGAAATTTCGCATGCAGTTAGGCGATGAGACAGTGCGATTTTCGTGTTTACTCGTTGTTTTGATCATGTAACTAAAGGCATGTGTTGATATATTACAATACTGTTATTCATAACGTTGTGCCACATGCTCCTCAGTGAAATGTAACGCCACAATAGGTCTTGTTTGTGGCACAATCATATTTTTATGGAACAATTGTATATACACGAGACATCAATTTGCCCGTTTAAGGGAGAATCACCCATATATAAGAGAATGTATTGGCAAAGTGTTTTTCGCCAAAATTTCAGTCACTTTATTAATTCCAACCCCGGTGGACGAGATGGGGGCGACTTCCCTCTTGCCGTGACGCAGCAAGTTAAGCAACTGTTAGTAGAAAAAATATGATCAGAAACGATTTCCCAAGGAATTTTGCAGTATTGTTAAATAATCACACATAAATCTTTCACACCACTTTTGAACAGTTATCGAGTTTCTCCTATATAAGCGTCGACGATAAGTCGACAATTAAAGGTACTCAACCCGTAAAGAGGGTCCCCATCTCAACAGATTCCAACAACAACAATCCGATCAGAGGGTCCTATATTACTATTTCTTTGGCTTTGGGGGTAAAAAATATTTGATTCGAGTCGAGGAACCCATCAAACAAAGCTCAGAGTTATTAGATATTGATTTTTCAAATTTGTTATGTTCTCGAGATGAGTACTAATAACTGCCGTAATCTGCTCTGGATGTGTACTCCAAATCTATTCAAACAGACAAGGATGAATAACTCTAAAATCAAGTGGTAATTTTAACGCAATTTTGACTGAGTTCTGGGCCAGATAGTATTCCCGATAATGAAAAATAATAGATTTCTAAAATCGATATCTAACAAATCTGAGCTTTGATGGGTGACTTCCTCGACTCGAATCAAATATTTTTGACCCCCGAAGCCATTGAAATAGTAATTGAGAGGAGTTTTATCGGGTTGAGTACCTTTAAACATTATTTCATTGCACGGTACACCGGTCGTTATAAAATGGCTCACCCCAATGCCCGTGACTACTTGTTCTAGCCTTGAAATTGTGCGTCTGTCCCCAGGGGGTGAATTTAGTGATGCTACCCCACATAGCGGGCTAGCATCACCAAATTCACCCTCTGGGGACCTCATGCTGCTTACACCTCAGCAGAATGAGGTTCCCAGAGGGTGAATTTGGTGATGCTAGCCCGCTATGTGGGGTAGCATCACTAAATTCACCCCTGGGGACCTCTTTCTGCAAATGACAGACACACTATTTCAAGGCTTATTGCTTAACTTGCAGGGTCACGGCAAAAGAGAGAAGTCGCCCCCATCTCGTCCACCGGGGGTTGGAATTAATAAAGTGACTGAAATTTTGGCGAAAAACACTTTGAAATAGTGTGTCTGTCATTTGCAGAATGAGGTCCCCAGGGGGGGGAATTTAGTAATGCTACCCCACATAGCGGGCTAGCATCACCATCTGGGACCTCATTCTGCTGAGGTGTAATCAGAATGAGGTCCCCAGAGGGTGAATTTGGTGATGCTAGCCCGCTATGCGGGGTTGCATCACTAAATTTACCCTCTGGGGACAGACGCACAATTTAAAGGCTAGAACAAGTAGACACGGGACACGGGCATTGGGGTGAGCCATTTGATAACGACCGGTTAACCGTGCAATGAAATAATGTTTAATTGTCGACTTATCATCGACGCTTAAGAGAGAATCGATAACTGTTCAAAAGTGGTGTGAAAGATTTATGTGTGGTTATTTAACAATACTGCAAAATTCCTTGGGAAATCGTGTCTGATCATATTTGTTCTACTAAAAGTGCTAATGAGCAAGATTGCACACAACAATCATGAAAATGGTAACTCAACATGCACACCGTAACTGTTGAAACACAACAATTAATCACTCTGAAATATCATAGTTTGGACGCGTTAGGCTCTTTAACAAGAATGTGTCATGGCGTCACAGGCTGAATTCATGGCTGGTGCAGCATTAAAAATCCCGTGCCAGTGGTCTCTCTAAAATATGCGAGTCTCGCATATTTAAGAGAATGCACTGGCTTACAAGGTCAACGTATTCTCTTTTATATGCGATGCTCGCATATATATGGGTGATTCTCCCTTAAATGAACATATTCGTCCAGAATATGTCACATGCCGATGAATTTTATGCGAGTATGTAGCACAGATATTGGTGACCACGAAAATGACATTTGGCAAAATTATAGGGCAAGGTCAAGGCCAACCAAGGTCGTTCATTACAGCATGTGCTAATTAAGTTTCTGGGTTGAATCAGGGCGACATCATTGTCAAATTCGCTCTTTCTCCAAAACGTGTGTTTAATTCGAATATCATGTTTAATGGAAACCAACCAAACTTTTGCCACTTGTTTGCCATTTAATAGTTGAATTATCAACACGTTCATCATGGAGTAGCCGGCGATGTATCAGTCCAAACGACGTATCGCCCAGCTCCGCACGTTGAGACGTCTATGAAATACGGCCATTTGAATATAGATGGCGGAAATTTGTGTGTTTTGTGGGCGTGACTTAGAGTTCAAACTCTCTAAGATGTCAACGAATACAAAGGTACAGATCTGATAATAGGAAACAGATTTTGATCGCATAAATGCCGATTCCTATCAAGTCGGGCATTCCCTGGTCCATCGCACACTTGGTTTGACGCCAAACGATGGAGGAACTCTGGTGTAGACAACGTGAACATACGTCAATCAAACTCTGTTCCTCAAGGGGTTCGCCAAATTGCAAAGAGAATTTACAATAGAAAACAATATCGATGGATTTCTCTTACATGTTTCAAGATATCAAAATGAAATTTGGTATTTAGGGGTTTTTCGATGAGCTCAATCAGATAGAATTGTCCGTGAGATATTCCGATGGCCCAAAATGTGTCATTGACGCCTTTGCTATACCACACGAGCCGGAAATCGTCCCACAGGCAGAACGATTGTTGAAATGTACCGAAACAGTTGATTTTCAAATTGTCATTTGCTTCTCTCTGAGCACACCCCCCTCACTCACTCACTCACACCCCCGATCCAATAGGAACTATATGTGTATGTACATCGTGTTGACCCTTTTACAACAGAACCACCCAAAAATTATAATCGTGAAATGTGTCTGTGGCTGGCTGTAACGTTATTCTGCGTCGCGGTGTGGACAATTTTTATAGTTTCTTCATTTTTTTTCACTTTCTGTTTATGTCAGGCGTCCATTCGTTTTTATTCTCGATTCTTCACCCCATGTGTATACTATTTGAGCAATTTGGTAGTCTCCCGACATATTTTCTAGTCCCGATAGCGTCGCGGTGTGGACATTAATTAAGGTGCACTGGAGGGTATACACTTATTTTCGTCTCATTTTTCATGTGTTTCGATTCTTTATATTGTCCAAAATCTTCAAAACAAAATGTCAAAAGGCAAAACTTTCTTATGCATATGGTAGGTTGTTGACCTTAGTTAAAATGGAACCGGGATGGCCTATATTGTAAATAATGTCGCGGTGTGGACATTTCTCGAGACAGGCGGTTTTCTATGTTTCAGAGTCAATATTTACATCAAATTAACCACGAAAAACGTGCATCATAAATGATATTCATAGATAAACAGTCCAAGAAATAACATAACACTGCACGTTCTCTGTCAATTAGAGGTAATATAACTTAATAGGAATAAAATGAAATTTCGCAGTTAGGCGATGAGACAGTGCGATTTTCGTGTTTTTTCTCGTTGTTTTGATCATGTAACTAAAGGCATGTGTTGATATATTACAATACTGTTATATCATAACGTTGTGCCAAATGCTCCTCAGTGAAATGGAACGCCACAATAGGTCTTGTTTGTGGCACAATCATATTTTTATGGAACAATTGTACACGAGACATCAATTTGCCCGTTTAAGGGAGAATCAACCATGAGCGCTAGGTTTATTTTTTAAACAATTATAGTCGCCATGCATGCAACTAGTTCAATAAGCGAGATCGCTGGGTCGCGGCCGCATTGGATTGACCCAGCTCCGTTCCGTGGTTTCAGTTATGCTGCCAGCCCCGGTTCCGTGTTTTTGGTGCTATTGCATGGTCAAAGTTTTGGAGTTACATTTCCAAATATGGAGCTTTTCAATTATTCATGACTTCCATATATGGAATGCTACTCCAAAACTTTGACCTGTAGCACTAAAACCACGGAACCAGACCTGGTGGATCCAATATATGGCCGCGAGATTTCAGTAAAGTTTTGACAATTAAGGTCAGTCATATATACTAAACTTCTATATATATATATTGCTCAGTGAAAACGGAACACGGGGAACAACTCTGGATTGGATAAAAGCATTCCTGAAGAACAGATCCCCAAAAAACTGCCAATATTGAAGGGCACACAATCTCAGTAAGTATAGTAATTGTGTAAGATCAGTATCGTTATTTCATGGGACTGAGAATCCAGATTCAGAATCGGAAACTTATTACGGGGGCAGGGCTAAACCGCCATTACGCTGATTCTATAGGTCAGGTTTTGAAATCCACATTGTCGCCGGTATACTAGGTTTAATGTTCTCTCAGAGTCAAACATCGCTCGTGTATTTGGCACAAGTATTCATTATTATATTTATGTGCATGGTAAAGTCATGCATTTGTTCGATTTGTATATGCATAGTAGCACCTAATTAGCTGAACATCCGCATTCAATCGAATCTATTTTCAAGTTTAAGTTTGTTTATTGATAAGGGCAAGAATTTCTAACAGCTCTCCGGAATCAAATTCCGAAGACGTTTTGGAGAACACATGAAACTTGTCAGTTGTATATGGACGCAGAGACAGCGGTTGGTTGGGGTATCTATACCCCTATATTTGGAAAGTTCATGCCAGACACAAGATTAGATGGTATTTTGACAGCAGATATATATGTTGGAATTGTTCTCATTGTATGATTTTCCAACCAGTATTTAGCGGGAAATTTTGGAATGAAATGCATGGGCATCAGGTGGGTGTTTTCTAACCTTAGGATATGTCAGGTTGGATATTTCAAAGGGGACGGGGTGCAAATGGAATTCTGCTAACCTGGCGATTTAGTGCCTGGTTCAAGGGGGGTGCAGTTGGCAATTTGAAGGTGGACACACCCCATGAAAACCCTCTAGCCAAGTCCCTAGAACTTGTACGTGTGGGTATTTAATAAACTAAATTGACTGATATATCGACTATATATAGTCCTGCGACCCTATATATATAACTAGCCGATGAGCCCGACGTTGTCCGGGCTATTCAAAAACCAAATTTCAAGTCGATAGCTCCACCCGTTTCCGAGATCTGGTCTGCGTATGCGCGAAGCTGGCGTCGCACGGGCTCGGCGACCCGATAAAATTCGTATCCGGGGCAAGATACATTCACATAGCAAATTTCAAGTCGATAGCTCCACCCGTTTCCGATATCTCGTCTGCGCATGCGCGAAGCTGGCGTCGCACGGGCTCGGCGACCCGATAAAATTCGTATCCGGGGCAAGATACATTCACATAGCAAATTTCAAGTCGATAGCTCCACCCGTTTTCGAGATCTCGTCTGCGCATGCGCTGCACGGGCGCCGCACGGGCTCGCCAATACGACAACGTCGACCGCCTGGCCAAACTACACACACGTACCAAGTTTCGTCCCGATCGGTCGAGAATCGTAGATTTGTATAAATGACAGACAAACATACAGACAAACAAACATACAGACAAACAGAGGTCTTCAAAATATATATGAGATAAGCTTTACTTTTATGTTTGTGCGATTGGGAGATGCATCTCACATGCAATCACAAGACCACAACGGGTACCTCAAAGCTTTGTTTCCCAACTAATGCACAACTCTTTGCCCCAAAAGGTGCCTGTGTTTCGGCACTACAGAAAACATATAATTATGTACCCTGTATATGTTGACCTCTCAGAGAGTTTTGAACTCTGCAAGATTTAGTCACGCCCACAGAGAACATCAATTTTCACCACTTATATTCAGGCGGCTGTATCTCCTAAACGCCTCGACATGCGGAGCTGCCTGGTGCTAGCCTATCAACGTCTTCGGGATTTGATTCAGGAGATCTAGAGCTGTTAGAAATTCTTGCCCTCATCAATAAACACACTTTAACTTGAAAAAAAGATGCGATTAAGCCGGATTGTCAGCTAATTAGGTGCCATGTATATACACATAGAAGAAAAGCATGACTTTCACAACAAACATGAACATTATAAATATAAGATACAAATGAGACTTGTGTCAAATACACGAGCCATGTTTGACGCTGGGAGAACATTAAACATAGTATAATCGGAGAACACGTGGATTTCAAAATCTTATCTAGAATCGGGAATTAGCCCCGCCCCCATAATCGGATTCGGATTCTGAATCCAGATTCACACGAAATAACGACTCTGGAATCAGATATTTTTTACCCCCCAAGCCAAAGAAATAGTAATTTAGGGGTGCTTAATCGGATTGAGTAGGGGAGACCCGGGCAAAGCGGATCACGTAAGGTTTTCTTGTACAAAATGCAACCAGCAATCATAAATATTAGCACAGTCAGTTCATGATGTCATTATAACATTTGTCGTAGGATGCATTCGGATACATATATTGGTTTGGTTGCTATGGTGATTTTTTAATTTTGATCCGCTAATTTGCCCAGCCGTCGGGCAAATCCGATCACCACATCGGGCAAAGCGGATCAGCAAACGAATCCTTCTGAAAATGAAATACTACTCAACTAATCATATACTTTTCAGTTTTATTTATGACAATTATACATATTTATTGCAAATAATTAAAATCGCGTTTTTGCAAACGTTCAAAATTTTCAATTATGGACAAGCTCCGACAAGGTACGAGTTTTGTCGACCCATCTTATTAAAATTGTCCAAATCTACGCATGTGTACCGGAAGTTAGTCGTGTTATGTATGAATGATCCGCTTTGCCCGATCCGCTTTGCCCACAGCACATCTTTTTCACAGTCCTGGGGCATTACGCGGGTGTCCTAGGTATCGAATTTAGCAAACTGACATAATGTCTTATTCCACACATGTATTGCCTAAGACACCGACAACATTTATTCGGGTAGATGGGTATGTGATCATCGACCTGCGCAATAGATATGCGCAAACGCACAATAATTATAAATTTGGTAAAATCGTAAAATGTCGACGAAAATGTTCTACTGGGCTACACAATTTTAGTATACCTTGTTCTCTGTGGAAAAGTATAAAAACTAACCCAACACGAAACGACCTTATTCTAAAATACGGATAGATAAGGAATAATTTGATAGTATTGAAATAATAAGGTGATCGGCTTTGCCCGGGCGATCCGCTTTGCCCGGGTCTCCCCTACCTTTAATCGATTTTTTTCTGACTTTCATGACGACGGCGACAAATTACGGAGGTTACATGCATGAGGGGGATCTAATCCACATGTCTGAGTCCTTATCTATTTAAGCATATATATAAAAGATGCTGGACAAAGTTGGCGCGGGTTTGAACCCTGTGCATGTATGTACCTTCATTTTACTGGATTAACGTAGGGTAATGTGGGGCATAATGCGACACATAAGCACATTAGACCCCACCATGCCACTAAAAACGATGGAAGGGCGCACATTATTAAACTAAAAGTTAGATAAATATTTCCACTATACATATTAATACTCACACTTGCCTGGGAAGCACCAATTTCTGAACACCATTACTCCCCGTCGACGTACCCAATCCGTCGCATTATGCCCCATACACGGGGCACAATGAGACACATTTGACATTACAACATCAGCATAGGCTATACCGAACTTAATAAATGCAAGACGGTCTGCAGTTTCTTTTCTTTTGTGGATTGAAAGAATGTATAAGCATTATTAAAAGTCATAGCAGCAGACCAATGAGACATTTTATTGATGTATATGGCGGGTAAAAATAGCACCATAAAGTTTTGATTTCAGGAAAATGGCCGGGGTAGGGTTAACAATAATTATTTATCTATATCATGTTTTAATGTTTGGGAATGATCGAATATGTTTTTTTATTTCTTTTCTTTTGAACTAAGGTTACGATAAGATTTATTTTTCCAGGTTTGATTTGCGATATGCCTAATCATAATTTGTTCTCGTACTGGTTGTACCCACAACCAGACAACCTGTCTCTCCTCCAATACGAGTGAATGTGAATAACCGATGTACATAGAACTGATCAACTTACTATATAACTTGTCTTACTTTACCAAAATACGCATGTAACTTTGGTGGTAGTGGTAAGATGTTCTCGTTTTAACATGTACAAGACCTACCTAAAGTTATAAACCATTCAAAAAGTGGTCACCAAATGTGGGTACCCCTACTCCGGCGTGTCGCATACATGTGCAGATTAAACAGTCATAATGATGTCGGTCCAATTGGGATGTCCACTTCTAAGATTGGTCTTACTAAAATAATAAATGTGCGATTCAACTTCAGTCATGGAAAAATCATATGGCCTGATAACGACCGTCTGTCTCATTATGCCCCGCGTCGCATTATGCCCCACATTACCCTACTTACTACTTGCATGCCCTGGGCAACATGGGCGAAAATATGTCCGATTTTCAAGATTTATCTGAGTTGATGTTGATGGATATCTCAATGTGCCATTCCGATCGATACATGGCCATTTATATAACAAATGAGCAACGTTCACGCACACTGAAGCAATGACCACTCATACTGATAATAAAATTTCGTAATTCGTTCCATGTTCCGGTCAACTTGTACTTCTCGGAGAGGCTACAAATCCGTTTCCGTTCCGCGTTTTTGCTGTTACCGAAATTTATCTGCCCACAAAGTTTTTGCGACTAAGAAAGGGTTAGTTTTGATTACAAAGCCGAATCTAACTGTATATATAGTAACGCATTTACAGAAATAAGTAGTTTATCTGTTTATAAAACTGTTCATTGGTTGATTTACTTGTGCGCAATTTCTTGAAAATGCACTGTAAAGAGTGAGGTAGCGTAACTTCGACATAACCTAGATTTACTCATGATTCCTAGTATCATTTACTATTTCCAATTCCATGCGCAGTTTTAATATTTCAATTGGTCATTGTCGCATGGTTTTCTGAAAAAGCTACCGTGCCAGGTAATGCAAATAATGTGAACTTTAGCTGAAATTAGCTCCCCCAATTAGCTGCCCCAGCTGAATTCAGCTATTAAATGCTATCCTATACTAGGCTATAGCCTATAGGCTAGCCTATAGCCTACCGGTACTAAAATTTTAGTAAAAACTACCAAGCCTAGTATGAAGATTATACTCTCAACAGACTTCAGTCAGTAAGTTTCATCCAAAGATTCCAACTTCCAACAGGTCTGGCAAATGTGAGAATACAGCTACAATAGCTGTATTCAACTAACCTAGCTGTATTCTGCTATTCAGCTATATATTATACTCTCAAACCGGCTGTTTTTCGATAATAAACTAGAAGCGCTAATTTGCGCATCAAAATTAGGCTACCATATTCTCCGGTCACCCTCAACCAAATCAAAATCGTCGCTTGTGTTCTGACAAAGTGTTGCCTTTTGTCGACACGGCAATTCTGATTTTGTGTGAAAACTTACTACGGTGGTCGATGTCAGTAAATATTCTGGGGACTATTTTCTGCAAATGCATTCATTAACTAACTTATAAAATAAAGATCAAATTCATCCCAAACACTCGTTTACTTCTTCCCGATGCTAAACCGGTAGGGGGCGTTAGAATGGTGTACCTATATCAAGCATTTAGAATTACATACCACTAGCGGTTTGTGAGCGATACTGGTAACTATTCATAACTGTATATACAGATATTGTGCAGCATATTGCAAATGTATGGCACAACATACTAGTAGGGACAACTGAAATGAAAATGCGACTTATATAATTTCTGAAGTATTTCAAACATGAAGTCCTGGTCGTTAGCGAGTCAGAACTATTCAATCTGTTTTGGCGGGAAAATATATAATGTGTGAAAACTTACTAAACATAACATTGGTATTTGTATTTTCGCGATTCGACATACAAGTATGCGTTTCCGTATTTTTGGAGAGAATCAGCTCAAGCAGTGAGTGGAACTCGCTCGGTTAAACTCTGGCTAGAGATGTTCCCCTTTTTACCTGTTTTAACGCACCAACCAAACTGCGTTTTAGCAGCATCATATTGATACTTCCGGGAATGATTAAGATGTTCCATCTTCGGTGATAAATATTGTATTTAATGTATTTTTCAAGGTATTCCGCATTGCATAAGAGAGTTATTAACCGTTATGACCGACATCGACCGCCGTAGTAAGTTTTCACACATAATCACCATCGCCGTGCCGACAAAAGGCAACACTTTGTCAGAACACAAGCGACGATTTTGATTTGGTTGAGGGTGGCCGGAGAATAGGGTAGCCTAATTTTGATGCGCAAATTAGCGCTTCTAGTTTATTATCGAAAAACAGCCGGTTTGAGAGTATAATATATAGCTGAATACAGCTAGGTTAGCTGAATACAGCTATTGTAGCTGTATTCTCACATTTGCCAGACCTGTCCAAGGCTGCAAATGCAACAAAAAAATGCATATCTGCATCAAAAATGTGTTACGGGGTGCTATGATTCAATTTTTAAATGAGCGAATCTGGCAATATTAACTTACTCTAGTAGTAGTACTTTAGCAAAAGTTTTGTGGCTCTCCAGTAAATAGTGATGGGCGGTTAACCGAGAAAACAACTCGGTTTCGGTTTTTGACAATAAACCGAAAACCGACCGACGCGATTCTGCTCAAACCGACATTACGTTTTTTTTTTATATGTTTATTTTTCACTTAAATCGACTTATTATACCTCCCCAGGTACTTATTAGTTGATATTGTTATCAAATTATCGTCCTCTCTGGTCAATATTATATCGGAATACATGTGTCCATTTCGTCTCAGATATGTGTTGTTATAATATCGTAGGCGACTGTTTTTGTACTTTTTCAAAACATGGCCGAACAAAATAACGAACAGTGTTCAACAAAAAGCCCTGTTTGCTGCTGTTTGGAGTTATTTTACGCGTCTAACTGGAGACGACTCCAAAAAATGTCGCTGCTTAATATGTCATAAAAACGTATCAGAGCATGCAAATACCAGCAACCTGGCCCGACAGTCGAAAACTAAACCAAGTAAATGGTATGAACACTTTGATCGTCTGGACATTCCGATGTGACGTAATCTGGGCAAACCATGTGCAGCTTGTAAACTATGTCGCAACATCAATCACAGACATCAAAGCGATCACAACGCAGTCATTGAATGTGGGTCAATCATGCACGTGTCAAGAATTGTTACACAGTCAGGTCAAGGACGCCCACTGTTTGTGAATTTGCTGTTTGCGGTTGAATTCTCAGATACTATAATGCATATAATATGACAAATATGTTTTAAACATGTCAGAAAGGGATGAACATTGAACAGTGAAGATGGGGGTGTTTATTTTTTTAAATACCGAATTTTATCTACCATTTCCTATGAAATTCCCTGATACAATGGGCGATAACGAATGGGCGATAAAAGCATCCGTATCGTTACTGCAGTTGCGATACAAGGCGCTCGTGACGTCGTTGACTGATCAAAATCATGAATGAACTGACGTCACATCAATCGCGTGAAAAATCAAAACGACATTCCAACGTATATTCTTGCGTACTATTAACAAATAGTTCCAATGTTTTAACATGATTTGATTGCCTACCGGGTAACCATCACGGGTATTATGGTATAACACATCACAAGGGAACTAATATGTATGTGTTCAGTATGTATTATAAGTGTAAGAAATTGTGTCCATTGAATACATTTCCGTTAGGCATATTCGCGCGCACAGGCAGGTTGTGAGAATTTAGCAAAGCGAGCTAATCGCGTGACACAGATACCTTTGCAGGTTGGGAGAAATTACTCAAGAAAGCGAATCATCGGACACAAATTCAACAGTTTTGGCATTTAAGAAACTCCTGAAATGTAATTTGTGCGGTGGATTCTGTCACACCAATGGTAGATAAATGTGTTATATACACAATGTGTTTGTAACGATTCATGTATCGCGACTCGGGCTAGTTTTCGTGTCCATATAGCGACTCGGCGACCAAGGTCGCCTCGTCGCTATATGGCCACGAAAACTTGCCTCGTCGCGATACATGAATCGTTACAAACACATTGTGTATATAACACATATGTATCATCTTTATGATCTTATCGCATTGGATTCATTTTGCGTCGGCATTTTGTCCCGTTGTTTACCGGTGATCGCAGTTCCTTCCTCAAATATTCAACGTTATTGGGACATTATTGACTCTAATTACGGTTACTTTGAAAGTATATACTCAAATTGTATGTATTTCAGTATAATTTCACTATCTAGTAAAAAAAACCGAAAACCGAACCGAAACCGAGGTTTTTTCTCCCAAAAAAACCGAAACCGAAACCGAACGTAAAAAATCAAAACCGCCCAACTCTACCAGTAAAGCAATGATTGTATGTTCAGTGGAAATGGGTATGATCACGATCTATAGACTAAACTCACATAAATTGTGTATCTATACATGTGTTTAGAAAACATATATACAATGTATGTAAACATGTATATATGGTATACATGTATATATGGTATATATATAGTATTATAGTATATAGCATCGCCGGAACCAAGAGTCAAACAGACACATTCTGTGATAAATGATTTTATTTGATGGCGGGATTAACGGTTCCAAATTTTGGCTCGTAACGAAACCGTTCATTGATAGAAGGTTATTCCTAGTGATGTTCCGATAATGAAAAAGCCCATCGGACCAATTTCCGATAACTGGAGGCACAATCTGCCAATTTCCGATTCCGATGTTTATAAATTATATACATATTGTGCGTTTGTTCCCATTGGACCTATATACCAGGGTTTCCGCTAGGGGTCGGGGGAATGGGTCCGGTAGCCTCTATGGGGGAAACCCAGTAAATAATTAAATATATAAATACCGATTTATCTGTAATTTCGCCATTTACCGTACCGGCCGATGTATACATGTAAGTCGCAACTTTCTAACCCAAATTCCCTTATTAAAAACTTCCTGCGATTTATGGATCGGTATGTCATGAGGTGCATTTTTCATCAGGATTTTGAGAAACTAACGGCGATCGCAGGTAAGCAGCAACAACAAGTATCTGTGATTTTGAAGTAATTGAAATTAGACCCTAATTACAATTACATCCTAACCAATTACAATTGCAATTACATGTAATTGAGAATAAACTCAATTACATGCAATTACTTGAAAAAATGTAATTAATTACAATCAATTACAATTACAAATTACAATTACCCCATCCCTGCCAACAAGACAAAATGTCTGCGCAAACTAAATCTAAAAAGATGATAAATCCGATATATAAAAAAAAGAAATAAACAAACCCATTCTCACTGTGTCTGCGTGTCTTTATTTTATTCCCTGTCTCACACATTTATATCAAATTATATGTATTAGTATCTGATAATTCAACTGCAAAAGAGCAGCAAAACATTTGGCGTCCTTGACCTGACTAATAATTGTGGACATGTGCATAATATTCATTGACTGCGGTATAATAGCTTTGATTATCTCTGTTATTGTAACACAGTTAACTGCACGTGTCTGCAAACTTCTACTGTATGACGTCACATCGGAATGATTATCTAAGCCAGCCCGGGAACGAGCATTAGACAAACTCTTACTCTGAATGAGGGGATGCATGGTCAGCTTGTTATTCTTTAATGGGGCATTAACGCGAACTTGTGTATGTTGCACAAAGATTCTTTTATGATGATCACCATTAGCCCAAGCGTTTTCATGCTTCAGTTCGCGACAATGAGGCAACCATTAAATTAACGATCCATTGCCCTAAAACAACAGTAAGCCAAGTCACAATTTTATATTACTATAAATGATACGATATTTGTGGGTTTCCTCATGACTCAAATTATACACATGTTTTATACAAGTTGGAATAATGATGAATAAATTAGTCCAAACGCCTCGTCAATATTCACGTCAAGATAATAAATGAGGCAGTTATTATGATCCACGTTCCCATACTCTGAAGTAAATTGAACCAATGATATCTCCCCTGATAGGGAATCCCCCACCAATCACGTGGGGGAATCCCGTGGAACTATTTGTGGGGTGTCACTATTTATGGTTTGTACATGCTGTTATTTTTATACGCCCGTTTGAAAAAACGGCCGTATTATAGTATTGGTCTGTCCGTCCGGGCGTCCGTCCGTTAACCTGGTTTCCAGATGATAACTTTAGAGTGAACCAAATTTAATAAAATTTGGTATGTGGGTTTATTAGCCGAAAAGTAAGTTCAAGTTCGAATTTGGGTTCCGCCCGCCAATTTTCACCGGAGTTATGCCCCTTATTTGACGTTTTTTGACTTAGAAAATCCTTGAAATTTGTTGTCCGGATGATAACTTTAGTATAGTTTATCGGAATGAATCCAAATTTGGTATATTACTTTCTCCCACCAAAACACAGGTCAAGTTCGAACTTGGGTTCTGTCCGACCATTTTTGGCAGAGTTATGCCCCTTTTTCGACTCAGAAAATTCATTTTTTCTTATGTTTTTTTGGTTTCCGGATGATAACTCGATTTTGGAATATTTATACGCAAAACCCGTTTTTTTGTGGATTACATATATCGAAATACAGCTCAAGTCCGAATTTCGTTTTAATCCGAATTTTTTTGCGAGAGTTATGGCCCTTTTTTTTTTACGTAATTTGACTTAGAAAATCCCTGAAATTTGTTGTCCGGAGTGAACCGATTTCAATCAAATTTGGTATGTGGGTTTATTAGGGGAAAAGACAGTTCAAGTTCGAATTTGGGTTCCGTCCGCCAATTTTCACCGGAGTTATGCCCCTTATGACGTAATTTGACTTAGAAAATCCCTGAAATTTGTTGTCCGGATGATAACTTTACTAGAGCTTATCGGATTCAATGATAATTTGGAATATTACTTTCTCCCACCAAAACACAGGTCAAGTTCAAATTTGAGTTCCGTCCGCCAATTTTTACCAGAGTTATGCCCCTTTTTTTTACCAGTTTCCGCCGACCCAAGATAGGGCGTATATTGCACGCCCAGCGTAGCTCTTGTTTTTTTCTGAAGATGGACTGTGTCGATTCCATTTGGTCACTATTAATGAAAATAAGGTTAGATATCATATTTAGCCTGCCGAGACAGACAAGACTGAATAAGTTTTTAATAACGTCATTTATTTGTGTATGAGCGGGATTTCATGGAACGACCAACGGGGGGAATGGGTCCGTGGTACGGACCCACAGCCGGCCTGGCGGAAACCCTGTATATGCACCCATTGCACTCCATATCCCGGTATAGTTTCAAAGCCAAATACATAAAAATATCTATATACACACTTTTGCGAAAGTATTTCCACCGACGTCAGTTGTGCGCTGCCTTTGATGTATAACGGTAGTTGTTTTGACAAATACATCAAAGGTGCCGACTCAAGAGTAATGTTATTACCTTATGCAAGTTATGGGGAACACTTGCTTGTGGTATAAGAGTCTTGATTGAATACTTGTAAGTTGCGACAATCTATGGAATGGCGATGATTATTAACTAAATTTAGATTGATGGATAATAATTGCTGTCATATTTGTCTGAGATTTCCCAAATTCCCATTGGTCAGACCTTTTGTCTTTTAATAACTGGGAAGCTTTTACAGTTCCGCCTTCTCAATTTTTGTTTCGCTAGACCGCCTCCGAGTTCAACGTGGAGCTAAGCATATTTCATTGAGTACGCCGTAACTTGTAATGAGAGCATTACTATAACAATGGCGATTTGGCCATCATTTGGGACTACTTCACCATACATGTATTTTCCCCTACAGACGAAAAAGCTAATTACACCCTCCTTACGTTGGTCATTATTGAAGACAGTTCTGATTGCGACTGTAATGATTCATTCAGTGCGTGCTTCAAATTATTGACATAGCATGTGATGTCACAGCATGACACATGCTCAACAGGAAACTACCTGTACATTGTAATGAGGTCAGCTGTTTAAAGCTTTCTTTGAATCTAATTCATGTCCACGCGATTGAATAAATAACTTCATATTACACGGCAGGTGTATTAATGCCATGCTTATATATAATCATATCAGACTGTTTGGACGATGCCAATAACTTCTTTTAGGTTGTTACAACTGCGTTTTACATTCAGTACTACAGTTGTATTGTGTACGTTTATTAAAGCGGGCATATAGTGCTTAGATACTAGAATGTTTTTGTTTGTTTTGACAATCGGTAAAAGCCGATGTTCAACTGCGAGGTACGATTAATATCCGATGGGCTATTATCGGCCAATGGCCTATTCCGATTATCCAATAGTTATTCCTAACCCTTCAGAAACTGAAACCAATTTTCCAATATTAATTTAATTTATATAATATACTAGCTGATGTGCCCGACTTCATCCTATATGAGCAAGGTCACGGTCAAGGAAACGGTCGGACGTGAAATTGGACTTGCCCATATTGTTCCCGGGATCAAAGTAGGCCTACATACCAAATTTGAGTCGGATCGATCAAGATCCAGAAACATGCCTATATTTATGAGCGTATATGAGCGAGGTCAAGGACACGGTCACACGTGAAATTGGACCTGCCCATATTGTTCCCCAGATCAAAGTAGGCCGACATACCAAATTTGAGTTGGATCGGTCGAGCAGTTTTCGAGTCTATAACACACATACATACCGGTACATGTACATACGTACAGACAGAAGTTCCAAAATGTATAATAGATAACAGACATGTATACACTTTTATCACTACCCTAGTGCCCGGAGCAAACAAAAAGCACCATATATATATACACCAATGACTACACAAGGCCGTAGGCCCTATCCAGGTGCAAGTCGTTTGCCATAAGACGGACATGAGCGATAACAAACAAGTTCAACCTCAGAGACACTACTATAGCTCACAAAAGCACTGATAGTGGTGTGAATCCTTACGTTACAATACGTCAGATATCTTATTCTGTGCTGTCAGTCAATAAAGAGCGTTCCGCCACATTCCCCTTCCCTAAATTCTCTCCACCTGTTGAGATGGTGAATACAATTCGGGGAATGTATATCACAGACCATCAGACATCCCTCTCTGTAGGCGCCCGAATATTCTGCAAAAACCCCACCGAGCACTTGGTACTCTGTAGTATACAGCCCAGTAAATTCCAACAGAACCACCATCCCAGCCTATTTAAAATTAATGATGTTTGCTTCTTCCACATCTCAGATAATTAGTTCCGCTGAAAGCAAGTCTAGCTTTCGAAGCTCATCGGACCAAACAGCAAGTAGTTCACTGAATTAAGCTAGCTGCATGACATTCCAAACTTCTTGACATGGACGAGCTCCCATTATTTAATGGTTGCAAAATTAGGCTCGTAACGAAACCGTCCATTGATAGAAGGTACATGTAATTTTGATTCAATATATGGACCTTTTGAATATTCATGAATTCCAATATATGAATCATGAATATTTGAAAGTTCCATATATTGAACTTTGACCTGTAGCACTTAAACCGCGGAAAGGGGGCTGGATGAATCCAATATGGCCACGACTCAGTGATCGCGCTTATTGCCAAGAAGCCATGCCAGACGAAAATGGTATTAAAGTCATGCGAAACCAGATCAATAAACCCTAGCAAACATCAAAAAGTCGGTTTCAAGAACGCAGTCACGTGACTCCCACTTTAACATTTTACTACATGGATATTAAAATAAAGAACATGGAATGTAAATATATTTTTCATGGTTCATAAAAATATAAATAAGAAATGCTTTTTATTCATGTCATATCAAATAAGTGTCAAAAAGGCACAGCATATCAGACAATTTAGTAAAAAAAATCAGATAAAAAAAGAAATCAGATGATAACAAACGCACTTTAATTAAGAACATTATTTGCTACTTGGTGTCTTGATCTGTGTGTTAATTAATTACCAGTGACTGAATGCCGAACATAGGCGTGTCATTTGTGTCAGGCTTTTCGATGCCGAACACAAAACATGTTTTATATAAAACAACCAATAAAAGACTCATTAGTGACCCAAACTTAGCATAGTAATAGTTTGAACATTAATGCATATTTGTTACATTTCCCATTATTTGAACTTGTGTTAGGTTGTGTTCCGCTATTAACTGCTTCATATTTCACTTTTGCTGCGGATATTTGTATGGAAATCCCCATTCAAAATTGGTCACTTGACCTCCCCCTTAAAGCCTTTTCCATTTTCGTTGTCAGAAGAAAAGAACATTCTGATCTGGGGAGTTCATATCCAACCCCGTACATTCTACATAAAAGTTTATTGACTAGGGCTAGGTCTACCAACTGAATGGTGTTTCCTGTCAGGTGATCACTATTTTCAGATTGACCAAGTGCTGTTTTTTAGCTCAATTTGACAAAGTCAACATTGAGATATTGCTATGAGTCGACTGTCGTCCGTTGAATTTCCTTTAGCACACCCTACAGATCACATCTTATCAGATCATCACCAAACTTCATATGGATCTATGGGGTGACATCTAAATGAGAGCGTCTTATTTTTTTGTAATTCGTTAATTTGAAACGATCAGTACACCCTATATGGCATCTTATGTTTAGCATCACCTCCAGATGGAAGCTACCGAATTTGAAAGATTTTCAGTGAAAAACAGGCCATCTTGATATTTTTTTCTTTGCATGACTAAATCCTTTGGCACACCCTAAGTCCTTGAAATTGGCCATGACAATGAGCAATGTCATTGGGAAACATACACAGCAACATGTTGAATCTAGCATGCCAAAGCATTAAAGTTGCCGTTTCTTAATTTCGATAGCTGCACATTACAGACCACATCTCTTGTCCGATTGTCACCAAACTTTATATGGAACTTTTGGGTGACCACTAGATGGGAGCCATCAAATTTGTCCGAATGTGGTAAAAAAAAACATGGCCTTTGCATTAGGGTTGCAACGATTCAGACCTTAACGGTATTTTACTATCATGATGCGATGCAATGCAAATTTTTGGCAACTGACTGTTGTGAAAACTAGATCAACCACTTAAGAATGTTTAGTATGTATATTCTCACCAGTTTTCACCTCAGCATATCCATTGAAGTAAATTACAAGACCTAACTAAAATGACCAAAATGCATGACCAGGTATTAGATGTAGACTATAATACCGTAGCTAATACAGTCCCCAGATCTGCCCAGATGGGAAGTTTTGAGTTTGAATTTCTAACTATTGATACATGTAACTCTGCATATATGAATTTTTTTGCATCGCATCGCACACTCCCAATACGATGCATTGCATTGTGAATTTAAAAAAGCGATGCATCAGAATTGCGATAAATCGTGGCAGCCCTACTTTGCTGATTAAATCCTTCGCCACACCCTTCAGGCTACATCCCTTATCCTGTCATTACCAAACTTTTTCTCAAATGGTCATCAGGGACAGGAATATCAACCTAAAATGTGTTATAGCATGAATCTACCTATTAAAATACTTAAATAGTATAGGCCAATATTTTGTGATTGTTATTATTTGATCATTTATTTACAAACCAATATTAGGCTAGGCGTCAGATGAGGCGGGGTGTCACCCGAGCCGGGAATTTATGGCACTATCATTTTCCTATAGGTGAACTATTGTAGTTCCGGGATCCGGATGTTGCATGGACCTAATAGGACGCTTTTTAATTTTATAGTCACTTGTATGGGGGTACCCGACACCAAATTGTGGTTATTTAACATATGTGGTGGATTCTGAAAATTACTATCCATTTCACACTTGTGCAGCTTATTCCTCTCAATTTGAGTTCATTTCTCTTCAGCTATAGTCCCTCAAATATAATAAGGTTTAACATCCCATGTATGTGATATTTGAGTGACGCTGGGGTAGTCCAAGTCTTCTCGTACTAAAACTAGCTAATATTTTGGGATGGAGATGCTAGTGTTTAGTCCGAGTTCCAGGCCCATGCATTTCTATGACACGACTTAAGCGTTAGTGACCCGCTCAAATAAAACCACAATTATATGAAATAAAATATCACAATTGCTACAATAAACGGATAGTTTCCGCAGAAGACATGCTATTTGATCTGAAACCCACATCGGTTGTGAATTGAAAGCGGTAATTAATGTGAAAAGAAACTTTTGCCGCAGTGTTTACATATTTTTTAAAGTATGCGAACTCAGTTGACCTTGCGAACTGTGTTCGGCATTTTCCGGTGAAAATATTCCGTAGATTTTCAATCAACCACGCACGATGAATTCTCCATTGTAATCGTAATTATACGTGACAATAAATAAATACATAGATTAAATACATATTGAAGATATAAATGTAATACATTAAATAAATTACGGGAATTATAACCATCTCACAGTTTAAAACAGTGTAAACACAATGACCATTAGAATATCATGGGGGCCGCCATTTTGTTTGTATCGAAATTCGTTTCGGCCAAACCAAACACCGGACAATGCCGAAGTTCTTCGGAACCTGAGTTCGGCTTTCAGTTAAGTAAACAAACAGAAAAAACAACGATGTTTGTGGCAATCAACCGGAATATTCTATGTGTAATTTAACATTAAAGTTAGATTATTATACACCATTATGACCCTAAGATGTCACTCTTTCCGATGTATATAGCATCATGTATTGCTTTGTTGGGTAAATCGAGTAAAATACACCACAGATTCCCGCCACAGATCCTGGGCGTAACTCGTGTCATAGAAATGCATGGGCCTGGAACTCGGACTAAACACTAGCATCTCCATCCCAAAATCTTAGCTAGTTTTAGTACCGGGTACGAGAAGACTTGGACTACGCTGGGGATGACGTCACATCTTATATTTTCATGACGATTCAGAAAAATGCTCTTGATTCATTCACTCTACAACTAAGAATGATCAACATATATATCAAAGTAATATACCAAAATGAAGGCTGATGATATACACATACGTCAGATAACACAGTTTTATAATTTCTTCAGTAATGTCCGAGTTTGACGGAAAAAACTTAACCCTCCCCCATTGCAAAAAAATCGTAAAATTTCTTAAAACGGGTATCATGTTAACTGGATGTCGGAAATTTGGACAGCTTTAAGTATAGACAAAGTTAATTAATGTGATTGGTTGATATTGGGTCTCCATAAATAATTGGAAAGACTTACCTTAGACATGTGTTATATATTGCGCAATATGCCACGCCCCTTAGTTACAACCCCACCACCCCAAAATGTTGACGAATATTCCTGGCAATATTGATATCAGAAGGGTCTTTTGTGTATTACTACGATTGGAAATAGGAATAACGTAGAGTCTGACATTGCACAGTTATATCGAAGTGACCGATACATGCTTTCATAGATGCATTTACGTGAAAGAACAAAGTTCAACAAACACTATACCACATCAATCGAATTCTGCGCTGTCGCTTAAATTACGCTCGTCAATTCCGTCAACCTCGTCATCGCTTTCTACACAATCATCTGCCTCATCCTCATCAACTGCTTCACTCAATCCGCTATCGGTGATATCACACATAATGGATGAAATCTCACATCGGAAATGGTTCTGCGGTCCAATTAATCTGAAAATCAGGATTCCAACCGTGGAACTGGGGGTCTGGTGGATCAATCTTGGCGATTATAGACAGGCGCCAAACTCGACTGACATAATTGGCCCGCTTGATATGGAGCATCAAAGTGTCTCGACATGGAGGCATGAGGGAGAGGTCCATCATTTGTTTATTCTTATTGTATTTTTCCCAGAATAACACCTTCCGTGTTTCGTTGCAACTTGACATGCGATGTTTGCCATACAGTTTACATACATACTCTTCGAGGACGTGCGTGGTGTCCAACGGCACAGACCAGGAAGAACCTAAAGTGTTGAAAGCCTCGACATACATGTATCTCTCATCTCTCTCCATGAGGGTGAAGCAGGCCTTTTTCCCCTTTCTGAAGAAAGATGACACATAATCATTGCCTGTAAATGCATGTAGCCCGATGAGTGACAATTTAGTTGCACCGGACATGGAGCAACTGTTCAATTTGAAAACTTTGCGTGAGTTCCCATGACCGTTGTCAATGAACAAATCGTTATCGTTGTCGGCAAATGAAGACAAGAGTATTATTATGATGTCAGTATCTCCAGATGGAGACCGCACTACAACAGGACCCAGGTTTGTATGCATTGCATCTTTTGCGTGCAGAGCTACCTTAGTGTCAGCTTCTTCTTGATCAGAAGCCAATTCCGGCACCAGTTGGACTGCCTCTTGTGTTATCTTATGACATGAGTTTCTTATGGAGATGAAAAATATACGCCCAGTCACATACTCATTACGGCGATCTTGCCATACTTCCAAGAGCAAATCAGCAAGCCTCTCTTTATTAGAACCATTCGCCAGGAAGCCAATAAAATTTCGCGGAATCTTGCATTTTGGTCCTTTCAACATATACTGTTCACTTGACCCTCGGTCGCTTCTCTCGGCACCCTTGATCGAGCTATTCCTATATGTGTCAACTACGATATCAACACGTTTATATGCGGTTGGTATGGTTGATATTATACTCATGGCAAGGTCTTCGAAGGTCTCGGGAGAGGCGAAATAATACGGATTACAGCCATCAAGTCAAGTATATAAGCTGAGACACTGGTCGCACAAGGAAGTTTCTGAGTTTCGACATTTTCAAAGGTGTGTGCGATACAATCGATAAGTTTACTTTTGGTCGTCATCCGTCGTGTTCCATCTGGATGCGCCAAGCATGTAGGAAGAGCACCTAAACAATAGCACAACGCATTGTCTATATCTACGGGACGTTTCGCAGTGTCAAGAGTATGCAAGAAGCTTGACAAGAACATCCCTCTCCATCGCAACTTCTCGGACTTTCAACTTATCGTTAGAGATAACCTTCACTTTACTGCTAGCATCCTTGGAAGTGAGAAATTTGACACGTTTGATTTGACTGAAGAAGGCATCAATTCGATGAGCACAGGGTGTTCAAAAAGTTGTCTGCCCTCTGTTTCCCGGAAACCGCACACTTGGTCACAGAGTCTGCTATATCGATGGATACTGGCGCCCCTGAGGACAAATTGTTTAGTTTACATTCATCCAAGTCACTACTGAAAGGGTTAACGAATTCCTCGCGTATTACGCGTAAGACATCCTGGACTCTTCTCTCTGAAAGGCTGATACGACTTATTCTGCAGTATTATCAATGGAACTCTGCAAACCAACTACATCATATAACATATCCTTCAATCTGGCCATTTGTGGTCTGTTGAGTACCCATTTTTCATAAGATCCATGGTTCCAGGCGAACTGCTTGATATCCCCCGGTACATTGGCACTCCTGTTGAAGGTCTGCTCTCCTGTCTGGTCAGTAGGAACGCGACCCCCGTTATGAGTACTACAACAGACTGACACACAGACATCCGTGAGCTCTCGGCAGCGCTGGTAGCTAGCTTCTCTAATTGCCGAACATAGAATGTCCCATACCGCGCGTAGTTCACCTTAATAAGTGCAAAGAACAATGGTAATGAAAGCTTCCATGCGTACATGCGTGCATTGAAATCGCGTTCCTTGATGGCTGCATGTAGTATGTGCTGTATATCAACCACATCCAAATACAACATCCAGAACTTTGCCGTAAGACCCAAACCTCCAGTCCTGATACATTCCCGAAATTTATCATATACCACAGTAAATTGCTTGACATCTGGATCATTCATCAGTTTAGTTTCATCTATTTGTGATGGGGTTGATGCCATTATAGTGAACATTGCATTAGGAATATGGACGTCTGGGGAGTATTGGGTGAATCTTTCGAACAGAAGTCTCTCCAAAGCATCCGCGAAGTGTTCATGGACCAGCCATGCTTGGTTGTAATGTTTACCTTTCAATACTCCATTGAGACTGCCCATCGCTAATGAACCAGACTGGAATATTACATCTTCAAACCCACTGTCCTCGATTAGTTTGCCGAGAACACCAAAGTTTTCTTGCATTAAATGAAAGTCACCTAAATGAACGATAACATTTTTGAACTCCTCCGGGTAGTTCCAAACAGTCTGATAAACTTTAGACGCGGCACCAACATCCAATGTGACATGAACATTCGCCATATTAACCTGTTTAGCGTATGATTGGATCTGATGTAAAAACTCGAGAATGGTGCTGTACTCTGTGATCGGATGGTGGATTGGAGGTAAGTATGTTATGATGGTTTTTTCTTCACATTTAGTCTTGTTGGAAACGAGAGATAACCACCCTCCATATATTGGAATGCACTGGTCAACCGTGTTGTGACTTCGGCTCATTTTTCATACCATCAACTTCGATCTTGCGGCAGTTATTGATGCACTCGGTATCTCGAAGCTCTCAGACATTTGGGGCGGTTCTCGCTTCGCATTAACGCCCCGGTGTTCTAGAACTTGAGAGGTGGATTGTATCGACCTCCGCTTTGATTTCGGTACTACAACAGAGGTGTCTTTGTATACACACGAAGGAGACTTTTCTTGGTAAGCAACGCAATGTGTGTTGTGAATGGTGTTATGGCCTGTGGGTGTCTCAATGTTCATGTCGAAATTATCGACCAAAAAGAATGTTTTGACAGTCGACAGCGCGGCCTTTGGTCGGAGAGGCAGAAAAGTCAGATTGTTCAGAAGCATGATTGACTGTTCGGCCAAAGCACTTTCAATCTCATAGACCGTATCATAACTCGCACAATGTCCCAGTGATGAGAGTATATGGATTGGATGTTTCTGACCAGTCATATTGTGTACTACCACACCGAGTAGCACGTGCTTCCAGGTGAGATAGCTTCCACGAGATACACCATGAAGTATGTCTTGTGCCATGGACTTCGCGACCAGAGCCATTCGGTCACGGACAGGATGTCCAGGTAGCTTGAATATACGACAGAAGAATGACACAAGTTCGGCGGGGGGCTCCCTGTCTGCATCAGTGAGAGATTTTTCTGTGGGTGGCCAGGGTAGGTCGGGGCATTTGTCGACAAAGTCCAGCGCATTGCGTCGCAGCACCGCGGAAGCCTTCTTCAAAATGTCTTTAATATTTCAGTAAAGGTTTATTGAATTAAGCTCCGGACAGATGCGTGTATGGACGTACATCATGGATACACATGGAGTCCACTGTATTTCCCATTCGAACCCATTTGGGGTGGCCAGGTGGGGTTTAACAAAACATGTCCATTGTCCAAAGAAACGTGACTTAGACCGGGATTGACTGAAGATATTTTATTGTTATTCTGGCTTTCCGTAGTTTTGTAGAAAAATGATGGGGGAGTTGTGGTATTACATGCTCTTGTAATTTGAATATAGATGTACTCACCTTGCTAAATGTTGAAGACTACCACAATCACGTTGTTTTGTTGAAACAAAAATTACCGATGACAATCCTGGAAATTTTATCACGTCTGGGAATTTGATCACGTCACTCTTCAGTTCCATGGCAGCCCGTAATAACATGGAATTGACAAAATCTTCACAGTCCTCTGAGTTGAATATTACGATGCAGGTATGTCTGGATTTCTCACCACCTTTTGTACATATCATCTGAATTGGGGTGTTTGGACGAGGAGGGTCAAATTTAACTTGAGGCCGTATGGGTTATTCTGCTACTTTCAACAATGAGGCATCGTTTTGTCATTGACCATAATCTCACAAGACATCCTGGACTTCATTTGCATGAAAATAAAGTCGCATTATGGATCTCTGTGGCATAAGTCTGATTTTTCGTTTTTGGGGGAGGGGTAGCATTTTCCTCATTATTCCACCCCAATAGGTCCCATGGACCAATATGAAGCGTCAGCTTGTAGTATATTGGCAGTAGTTTGCAATGATATAAACATCATATAGGTATCTTTGCTAGATTTTTTTCAGAAGAATTGAATCGGAGCACTTTGATTGAATCGAGGAGCATTTACGGCAAGTGACATTTAGAACGACATGACAACGTCACTCGATTGGCAGGCTTCTGCTAATTTCATCATATGTTTGGTTACTTGTCATCCCACCATCGCGAAAACTGATGAATATTGCACAATTTCTCATTTGAATGAGGGGTATAGGTGTGTTTTATAAAATAGGGGTATCCTAAATATATGCCTAATTTACAGCAGGGTAGCATCGGGATATCGACCATAAAACTAAAAAGCATCCTATTAGGTCCGTGCAACATCCGGATCACACAACTACAATAGTTTACCTATACGAAAATAATAGTGCCATCAATTCCCGGCTCGGGTGACACCTCACCTCATCTGACACCTCGCCTATATGGTCGATATTTTAGTAGCGCAAGTGGGTTAACAATGACATAAGCTTTCATCACTAAAACGATGAATACGAGAGAGAAAAAAACTGTTTTCAATAACCTGAATACCATATTAAACTATCAGATTGTCAAACTGTTTAGTCAATTTGAGAGATTAATTTTTTTCACAAATTTCATTCTCCGTTGTGGAATTCATTAAAACAGATGCATACATGAAGCATTTATTGGCCACTGCAATGCAAGTTAAACCCAATGATATACATGTTTAATGTTCAGGTTTTCTGCTTAGAATGCATGCAACAATCGGGCCAAAAAAAAATAAATAATCGGGCATGCAACCCACAATGTAATGTTTCGCCACACAGTGCATGGTACATATGTAGTTTCATCTGCAATGATGATTAACTATTTAATGTAACACAGAAACTGAAGTGCACACCCTTGCAGTGTAAATACTATTTACATTTCTGGAATTTCCAACACTCTCCTTGGTAATAAACCATACACGTACTTGTAGTCGTAATGCTGATTATACTGTAAAGAAGAGACGGTACATCGTACATTTTATTTAAGACTAATTTTCATGCTGCTCCCAAAACCGTTTCTTTGATACAATGTTGTTCAAATTACTTCAGTCGCCACTTTACAACGAGAATATGCTACTATGCAATGCACAATATTAGTTTTCAGTTTATTGTTGTTTGAAATTTTTTTTACCATTGCCACCCGTGTACTTGGGCTAAAGATCAGGTTATCAGCGTTTAAAGCTATTATTTCTGCATTGACCATTCACTCAATGTTGCTATTTATGGTTTCATGTGCCACAGATACATGTATGTGTAACATTAGTGAAAAGGGGTAAAAGCGGTGACATGCGGTTGCAAAAAACGTTGTATGTTTCGCGTATAATTGGCCTTAGTAAATTATAAGCAAATATAATTTCCAGGTATAAATAGAGTCTCTGTCACAGAGTATGTAGGCAATTTTGGTTAAGTTGACAATTTATTGAAGATAGTCTTTGGTACTCCATTGTATTTTGATAAATTGTGTTCATAGTATACCAACATGCATTTTTGTGACGAAAGCGAAATATTCTTGTTTCGTCACTTGATCGGAGGCAACTGCGACTACTATTATAAGACACAGACAATAGGATCTACACATTTTACCCAGTACTCAGTGAATAGCACTCACACTGTTCTATAATAGTAAGTTTTGACAGATTGGATGTTGTAGATATAAAAATAAATGATGATCAGTCATATTCAAGAGACTGCTATAGAGTATACATATTTCTGCGTCTAGAAAAGGCCACAGAATCACTACATTCCTAATAAATCCCATTTAACTGTTTAATTACACATACCGTATATCACACAATTAAGGATAAACAGTACAGATAAAACTGCGGTATTTTTCTGTTTCTGGGCACCCAAAAGTTAAGATTTAACTGTTGTATGAGACCCTGATTTCGCTTGCTCTCGTGCGAGATACATTAGAGAGAATTCATACATATCTTATCAAAAGTTTTGCTTATACTCTGAAATCATTCCTCATCCCATAATTTGAGAGCTTTTCATTCTTATAGGACTAACTATTCAATTTTCCACAAATTGTAAATTTCATTCGATTTTGTCCATTTTGGTGGCCATTTTGGGACAGACATTCTACCGATATGGTTTGCGACAAAGCATTGTTTGTGTGTTTTTCATTTTATTACTAATTTGGTATTAGTTGTTGCAACTACCAAAGAAATTCAGAAGTTTTCTATACCAACTGCCATCTTGTATTACAAAAAATGCTCAAACCTTTTATCGACCAGACTACCTCTCCAAGTTGAGCCAATGAGCTTCAGTGTCATTGACACTTTCATTTAATAAATAGCATGAACTTGCCAAGAATGAAGCCAAGAGACAACATACACAGCTGACTTTGTACAGTGTAGATATTGTTATAGGCCTATGCTTATTTGGATTCTGATAATACTTACTGTGTGTTATAATCATTACAGTTACATTTACTTGGCCTACAGTAATGTCCTAAATAATCTACCCCTAAACCACAGCAGAATTATGAGAAATTTTTCAGGATTTAGTCGGAAATATGGCTTGTTGCCATTCATCGGAAAGCTCCCGGTGAGAGCTTTCCGATGAATGGCAACAAGCCATATTTCCGACTAAATCCTGAAAAATTTCCAATAATTATGCTGTGATTAAAGGGTCATATACTTTGGGTATTACTGGACATGTGCATGTATGTGGGCCCATACATTGGGCCCATATTTTGACATAATAAATAGTCGGGTATGAATCAAGACAAACCTTTACCATATCTGCATGACGTCACATAATCGGTAAATGGAGGTCTAGATAACTATTACTTTATCACCTCTCTTTATACACGCAGATATTACACAGACACTCCAGATTTGTTCTCAATGTTTTTGCGGGAGAGCATTCCTGGGCCATGAGAGGGGCTATTGCCCTCCTGCACCCTCCCCCATTTGTGCCTTGGTCTTGTGCCATAGAATAATGCCTGGTGAGAGCAAAAAATGTTACTTAAGTGTTGGGGGAGGGTTAGTAATTACAAATGTATGCAACATATGTAATGTCAGCTAACACGTTATATATACCATTTTGTCGGCAATAAGTCATTCTATCTAGTGAATAAACACAGAATTAGAATTTCAGCCACTGACATCGAGTACGAGAGGTCAAAGGTCAAATATATTTTGAAACGCCATTTTTAAAAAAATGTCAAATTGGAAAGTTAGCTTAAGAAATTTTATAATCATCTGTTGGAATCCGTTCTAGTATAATTTTGAACTTTACTGTATACCAGATTCGGATATGTGGAAAGAAAATTAACACAGCCGCAATTGCAACCATTCAAGATGTCAGCCAAAATGTGTGCCGAAATAGCCAAAAACAGTAAAAATTAATAAGGTCTCTTTGATCGCCGTTATAGTAAAGATGATGTCACATGCGGTCATGTTGTCTGTTCGATACGTTATGGTAATATACAACCCTTACAAATTAGCCAAAAATCCGACACAAAACTCCAATATGGCGGCCAAGATGGCCGCCAAAATGTGAAATATTGCTATTTTTCGGACATTTCACCACCTTTCGTTTGTCTCTGTTGGAAAATATTGGCTTTTTTACGCGATTTTATACATTTATCGTATAGAAGAATCATTGGCGAACACATGGGGATAATAATATACATTCCTTGCTGGAAAGTGTTGTCCGATATCACGTTTTCCTAAATGCCGGTATAATCCGGTCAAAGCCAAAACCACGCTAATAACGCAATGACTGTTTCGAATCAATGAATGTTATTGCTATCACAACAAAACCCACGCGTAATATGTGCAGGAGATACTCGAGCTAGGATTCCTCTTATACCCGAGTAGAGAAATATTCACCCAAATCCAATATGGCGGCTAAAATGGCCGCCAGAAATAGAAATATTGCCGAATATCGCTGATTTTAACATCAGTGACAGTTATTGTCCCGACAACTCCACACCTGCTTACTATTGTGAGTTGGGTACACTGAGTCGAAGAACTGTGCTTATATTTCATCCAAATAAAAGTTGCCCAAATTCAAAATGGCGCCCACAATGATGGACATATTTAGAAATCTCTCATATTCACATCATTGGGCATTATTGTCGAGACAACTCTACCCATGCTTACAGCCGAGTTGGAAATACTGTGATAAAGTTATTATCTTGGATTTGATGAAGGATTTTTTTTCCAAATCGAAGATGGCGGCCAAAATGGCATCCGAGATTTGAAAACAAGCTTACATTCCTTTACTTTCATACTATGTGCGTCATTGTTGTGAGAATTCTACACACACTTAAATATTCATATGGAAAATTGATATGAAGTATCTATTTGAGTTTGGCCAACTCTCGCAATAAAGATTGCTGCCAAACTGGTGGCCAGAAATTGAAGAAAGTAGAAATTATCACACACAAATTTCAACTTTTCGTCATAATATCAATATGTATGGATTGAACGAAACGGTACATAAGCCAACTATTAGTTCCAACATAGGTCGTCGCCTTCTGGAAGGATGAAAACCCACAATACATATGCCGGTGTCAAGCTCACGCGTTTGTCTCGAAAGATGGGTATTCTTATCCTTATTCTTGACGAGCTTCATTCGTGGTAGCTTATGGTATAATTCAGACACTACATATGGGGTCTGATCGTCATATTGTGTGATAAACTAGAAAGTTATGCGGTCAATGCGTATAATAGCTTTCAGAAGTACGTCTCTATCTGCGTATTCAGATTCAGATTTGGTAACTTAATGTGGATAACAAAATGGTGATCTACCCATCCAGCCACTTCTCAACATATGGTTCATCAATTCACATATTCACATACTGACGTAGCCGGATATCTTCTGTATATGGCTTCGAATTTCTGAAAGCCTAACATTTGACGGGTGCCTTTCTGCTAAGGCGTAGAAGACCATAATGCATAATATACTTTCACTTCTTGATCGTGATCATAAGAACAGTCCTTATGGCTTCCAACAATCGTCTCACCGTACAGATCCAAGCAGATAATAACAATACACGGTCATGGTGGCGTCCAGCAATCGTCTCACCGTACATATCCAAGCAGATAATAACAATACACACAGTGCTAGTTTGTGGGCAAGTGTCATGATAGTGGAAATGAAATTGGACCATGACTGCACTGCCCCTTCTTTGGGTATGTTTTAGATTTAGACATGATCTCATGTAACTTTGCTTCCCTTATATGCTAAGATTGTATCTTCCAATCCGTTTGGAAGCCGTTCTTAATCAATTAGACCAGGCCTGTACCATTGGCTACTACTATATAAGCCCCACCCAGAATGGGATGTAGTCTTGATGACGATGCATTTGGTAGTTGATGTCATACTCACGATGTGTGATGGTCGGTGTGGTTCAAGAAAGTGCAATGGCATCACCACAATGGTGAAAATTTTATCTCGAAAACATCTAGGGGATCGTTGAGACATTGCATTAAGTTTAACCTACATGTACGTTGGATACACCAATTTATTTCTTGGTAACATCACCATTCAAAGCCATTGTCCTGCATGAGACATATTAACTACTATATTCTAAAGTTATATACTATAAAGCTATATGACCATAAAGGTCAAGTTCACCAATGTCATCCTCCATTCCCATCGATCTATAAATTGTTCTCACAAATGCATCACAGTTCCTTGGAAAATACCGCCCATATACTGACACTAGTCTTGAGAGAGGATAACAACAACGCATACCCTCATTCCATAAAGACATCATTTATCCCATCCGACTCTTCTGGGGAGGATAGAATAGTATTATCCAGACAAAATTACATGTCTGGTCAAGTTGATTAAGAACGGCCTTGAAACGGATGTGGAAACACAAATCTTACCACACCAAAAGCACCAACACACATGACATTCTATATCTGAAACATGCACCTGATGTGGGGGTGTATGCTGTGGCCCATTCCCACTGTCATGGCGCTTGTCTACAAACTAGCACCGCGAGTATTGTTCTTCTCTGCCAACGAGACGAATGCGGGACGTTACAAAGTTGCTTAGGATCATGATCAAGAAGTGTGGGTAGTCGGTACATTATGGTCGTCTCTGTAGCAGATATGCATGTGTCCAAGGGAATGAGACAGCTAGCTACCTTTGAAACACTGCCGAAGTTGTCCATGTATGCCAATACGTTCGCTAAGTTTGTGTGTTGAACCATCTATTGAGAAATGACTAGTTAGCTGGGAAGTTCGCCAGGTGTACATGTGGTTATCCACATGGGATATGAGAAATACATACATGGAGATTACCTGTAAGCTTGTATACTTATAGACCATATGCCTTTCTAGTTCAAGATGACGCCCAAATTCTCACAACAATGACGCACATAGTATGAAAGTAAAGGAATGTAAGCTTGTTTTCAAATCTCGGACGCCATTTTGGCCGCCATCTTCGATTTGGAAAAAAAATCCTTCATCAAATCCAAGATAATTACTTTATCACAGTATTTCCAACTCGGCTGTAAGCATGGGTAGAGTTGTCTTGACAATAATGCCCAATGATGTGAGTATGATAGATTTTCTGTGATTTTCTAAATCTGTCCACCATTGTGGGCGCCATTTTGGATTTGGGCGACTTTTATTTGGATGCAATATAAGCGCAGTTCTTTGACTCAGTCTTCCCAACTCACAATATGTGTGGAGTTGTCGTGACAATAGCTGTCACTGATGTTCAAATCAGCGATTTTCGGCAATTTTTCTATTTCTGGTGGACATTTTGGCCGCCATCTTGGATTTGGGTGAATATTTCTCAACTCAGGTATAAGAGGAATCCTAGCTCGAGTATCTCCTGCACATATATACGCGTGGGTTTTGTTGTGATAGCAATAACATTTATTGATGATTCAAAACAGCCATTGCGTTATTAGCGTCGTTTTGGCTTTGACCGAATTATACCGGCATTTAGGAAAACATGATATCGGACAAAAATTTCCAGCAAGGAATGTATATTATTATCCCCATGTGTTCGCCAATAATTCTTCTATACGATAAATGTATAAAATCGCGTCAAGGAGCCAATATTTTCCAACTGAGACAAACGAAAGGTGGTGAAATGTCCGAAAAATAGCAAATTTTCACATTTCGGTGGCCATCTTGGCCGCCATATTGGATTTTTGTGTCGGATTTTTGGCTAATTTGTAAGGGTTGTATATTACCATAACGTATCGAACGGACAACATGACCGCATGTGACATCATCTTACTATAACCGCGATCAGAGAGACCATATGAATTTTTACTGTTTTTGGCTATTTCGGCACACATTTTGGCTGACATCTTGAATGGTTGCAATTACGGCTGTGTTAATTTTCTTTCCACATATCCGAATCTGGTATACAGTAAAGTTCAAAATTATACTAGAACGGATTCCAACAGATGATTATAAAATTTCTTAAGCTAACTTTCCAATTTGACATTTAAAAAAAATGGCGTTTCAAAATATATTTGACCTTTGACCTCTCATACTCGAGGTCAGTGGCTGAAATTCTAATTCTGTGTTTATTCACTAGATAGAATGACTTATTGCCGACAAAATGGTATATATAACGTGTTAGCTGACATTACATATGTTGCATACATTCGAAATTACTAACCCTCCCCCAACACTTAAGTAACATTTTTCGCTCTCACCAGGCATCATTCTATGTTAAATATCTCACAAACGCCGCGTTTCCCACTCGCAAGAAATTGGTTTCCGTAAACTAAATATAATTTGCCACAAAATGAGCAGAGTGGGTCTTTTGGTCAGAGTGACGACAATAAAACCTTATGGGCTCTCGGACTATTAGACTTTGATTTATTTTCCAGATTAAATGATGTCATCATGCCACATAAGGTTTACATGAACTACATTCATCCAAGTTCCTTACTTCGACAGCTTGCAGATCTTTGGAAAACAGAGCAACTTTGTGATGCTCTCATCACTGTTGACAAGGAAATTGTGGCTAAGGTATTTGCATTCACTGCACAACTCTACAGTATCTACTTACATTATACTTTATTAAATTTTCCCCAAGGTGGGCCTGATATGGATGTAGCCAAGTCTGAGTTTAGTGTGCCTGTTATTTTCAGAATGAGGTTCCCAGAGGGTTAATTTAGTGATGCTATCCCGCACAGTGGGCTAGCATCACCAAATTGACCCTCGGGGACCTCATTCTGCATGGTCTGCTATGGGAGACATCGACTCAGATTGAAGTTCCCAAATGGTGAATATTGTGATGCACACCCATTGGCAAGCTCAATTATGCAATGTGTCGTCTGCCAATTTGGGAATATAGAGAAACTAAACTAAAAAAGAAATAGTTATATAAAGTTATATAAAATAGTTTTCAAATTTGGCATATGGATTAATCATTATGGTCCTTTGTTGAAATTACATATTTTGCCACGCCCTAGTGATGCTCTTGGTTTATATGTATTTTGCCACGCCCTAGTGATGCTCTTGGTTTATATGTATTTGGCATGCCCTAGTGATGCTCTTGTTTTATATACAGAACTTTCATAATTTATATCCATGATGTTGAAACCATTTTATTATTTCTATATTATCTCATGGCTTTCCTCATAAATATTAATATCAAAATATTTTCAACTAGCCTTCGAGATATGTGAATGAAGATTTATTTAATTGTCGCCCCAAATTTTTTTCTCCAGCGACTGTTACAATCAGTATGTCTGACCGACCAACAAAAGGAGTTTATGGGCTTTGCATGTTGATATGTATAAGGTTTTGAGGCTCTTTGCGTTTATGAGCTTAAGGTTAAGCATTTTTGCCCAATTCCATATTAACTGTTGTTTGGGGTATTTAAAGCATCCAAACACAACTTTGTAAAAACCACGAAAAGCTGGAGAAAGATTATATCCATACTTGTCCTTGCATACTGGACAAAAACCTGATTGGGGCTTAAACTCATTAACCCTATACATTCCTAATCATACATATACATATACCAGTAATCTTTTTTTCCTCCAATAATGAAGAGTTACATAACACATTGCTATATACACATTAAATTACTAATAAATAGAGTTTACATAGATAATATATGTTGTACCGGTTAGGGTTACCACGACTATGAGTTTTCATAATCGACTAATCGGCAGCTATAATCGACGGTTAGTCGATTAATCGGTAATATATGCGCCCTGTATTACATTCGGGTAAACAATTGATAAATGCGAAATTACGATGACTTCTTTACATCCATTTTGAAGACAGTTATAAACTGTCGATGCTCCGTGTTTTACACTGTTTTATTTCGTATACAACAAGGAATACTCATGCCCTCATAGTCTCATTCGTCCCGATGTAGTTTTTAACAGGCCCTTACTATTAAGTACTGCCAAGTGCCCATTTTGCCGATGTTTCTGGCAAAGTTAGAGCAAACTGCATACACGACGTGACAGTAACTATGCAAATTTGCACGAAGTAAAGCTAATCTCGATCGCGACTCCCAAGCCGCCACTACGTATTTTGGCAGGTCACGTGCATCACATTACATGTAATCGGTAAAATTGTGGCGAAAGGCATGCACTTACAATGAAGTTAACGAGGACATAGGTAGACAGTAGCACTAATAGTAAATTAATATTCACAGTTAAACAATAAACATAATTAACTTTTCGATGTCGCACACATAATTCTTTGAAGATGAGCGCCAAATGTCGGCAGCAACATCAAAGGCAGAGGACGCCGCAACGGAATTGTGCTGCATACGCAGTTATCAGTTACTTCCAGGCATGACATCGATGAAAAGTACTGCTTACAAACACAAGTTACACAATCATACCCACCCCCCGCTCGGGCGATTAGTCGACGAAAGTAAATAACCGTCGACTACCGCACCTGCCGAAGGTTAGTCGATTAATCGAATAATCGTGGCAAGCCTAGTACCGGTATATGTGGAATGCTAATACATATTCAAACTAGCCTTTAAACCTGTTTCATTGGTGCACTTTTGATGCCTCATTAATTTGGACATTAATAAACATGCAAACCATAAAGCCACTAAACACCCTATCATTGGTATTGCCATGTTTCTATGTGTCCATCTGGATCATAACTTGAGAATATTAATCAGAATTCCATGGGATTTGGTATGTAGTTGATATTTGAGAATTCGCTGGTTAAGTACGAATTTGGTCACGGTCTTCTAAGTATGAAAGGTGAATAGCTCAGTGAATTTTTAGCAATCATTTCCGACTTCCATATAAACTTTACACATCAGCAATATATTTCTATCAATATCCTAAAGTGTCAATTCTCTACATTAGAAACTGGGATGAGTTGATTACACAATAAAGGTATCTGTAATATGTGACACACGAATGGACGGATGGAGGTCATTTCTGATTGTGATTGTGATTGTTAAAGATAGTATATCTCACCCTTTCAAATTTAATCTAGATCCTACTGTATGAAATCATTAGAACAAAAATCTTATGGAAATGTTCCGAGTAAACAAAGTAGAAGAATATATCTTATTAACACCCTCAATCAAGGCAGATGTCATTTCAACTAAGATTTAACTCCAAATTACACCCGGCTGCATCAGAAATAGACCACTTCATTATTCCTTTTATAGACGGAAAATATACCCAATCATAGTTTTTTCTGTATTTTATTCACAAAAAACCTATTTGTAAAAATAAAAATTGTGGCCCAGAAGAGATTCGCTATCTTTAACCAGTGAGTCCCAAAAATTGCAAATTAAAATTCATTGATTAAACCGATAAAGGTTCCATGTTTCCTATTACAGGCTCACAAATTGGTGTTGTTTGCTGTCAGTCCTAAGCTGAAGTCGGACACCAGAAATGAATCACAAGGTGCAATTCTCAATGTTAGTCTTCCACCTGGAATCAGCAGCACAGCTGTCCAGGCCTTCCTTCAGTATATCTATGAAGGTTTCCTCGTGCTTTTGGACACACTCGTCGAGGACATGATGCGGATAGCAAAATTCCTCAAAATCCGTTCTCTGCAGAAATGTTGTAAAGATTTCTGGAGGACGTATGGTGTGAAAATCCAGGACGAGTCTGAAGATTTGGGAATAGTTGATGAATGCTCTCATATTCGAAATACTCAGTTCAATACAAATGCCAAACCAAGTCGCTTCCAACGATATGACATTGATGAAATACTACCGCAAAAACTGAAGCAGCAGAATTTGAAGGAGACAGATTTTTCGACGTCTCCAGTTATGATGAACGAGGAGTTGTCTTCCCCTGTTGATCGAAGTGATAATTCTTCGCAACGTCGACTTATTCCTTTGCAGTCAATAAAAAATTCAAACAGCAATACCATAAATGATTCAGGAATGAATACCAAACACAGTGGTGAATGGCACACACCACATCTGCCCATTCATGGAAGAATGGTTGAAATGAATGCATTGGAGCCAGAAAATGATGAGAAACCAGAGCCTAATGAGCCTTATGACGACAATGACGATCCTTCGAAAAAAATTCGATATTTCTTAAAGCAAGGTACATTTAGTGATAGGGATCTCGAATGGAGTGATCCTAATGATGCAGAATCTCCAAAACCACATGAGGAGAGCATTGCTGATGACGATAAGGGTGCTGATATTGAAGAAGATAATGACGATATCTCATTGGATGATGAAATTTCTCCGAAGAATATGGCTGATGTGAGCCCTGAGGAACAGAGTCCAGAAGAGTCTAATGAAGAGAAGAGCAATGAGCATCCTTTTTCTGCTGACCAATCAGAGCCTCCAATCTCAACATCCTCAACTCCACAGTTAGTATCCAAATAGTTAATGTCAAGTTAAATATAAATACCTGTGTTCTCAGGTAATTACACATCTCTTTGAAAAGCAAAAGAAAATCCTATATCGGATGTAAATCTCTAGAGCTCTCTATTAAAATTAGGTTCTGTATTGAAGGGATTCCCTCCATTTCATTGGAGAGTGGTGCAGACTATGAGCGATTTCATTGGTTTATGGCATAACAGATCACTTTACAGATCTGAGGTCAATGACGCATTGACAATTTTCACACGCTTTGTCAAACCAAACTATTGTTGGAAAGCTGAATACAGGCGATATATCCATGATTCATTTTACTCATTGCAATATAGGCAGGGTTGCCGCCAGGCCGGCTGCGGGTCCGTCCCACGGACCCATTCCCCTCGCAGATGATCTGTTTGATTCATACATGTACCAAAAGTCAGTAGCAATATGTCATAAAAAATCCGGCTGCAACGGGAGTTCGGGAGGTTAAACAGAATACTGGTGAAAAAGCGGGTCAATTGATCAGTGTGTTACTGGTACAGCGTAACCCTTTGAAATCAAAGCGCCAAAACTACAACGTAATATTTGGTGTGCATTGAAATAGCGACGTTATATACAGCATAATAAATGTCGTGGTAACATCAAAGAATGTCGAACTGCTGAGTACGGATATTATTTTGCACGGAATTTCTGTGGTTGAAACTACTCACGCTCGGAGATCCCGTGCTATCGTACGATTACATAATTTGATCAAAGAATGCCGAATTGCTGAGTTAGGCAGAGTAGGGATCAACATTCGCCAACAGGCGGTTCTCCTACCAAAGGAGGTATCTACCTCCGAGATCCCGTACTATTATAATACGGAACGTGTCCCAAATCAGTCTTTATAGCGGGAATTCATAGTGACAACACCATTCATTTGACCCATATTACATGCATGGAGGATATGCACAAAAAACATCCCCCCCCCCAATATGGAGATAAAGTCAAAGTACGGTCAATAATAGTTTCGTTGCCCGCCTGGGTCCCCAAACACAAACAACAGCGCACATGTTCCCATTTCCCGCCAAAACTCAATTATATTTTATAACACGTTGGCTAAAACTCTATAGCAGCGGTCGTCAGTTGTTGGACTAATACAGACTATTGACAAGCTACGCGTTTCGAGTTTGAAAGATTTCGCTACCATTCGTATTTCGCCGCTATAAATATCTCCTGCAGACAAACCCTGCAGTATATATGACGTCACAGCGCACAAATAGTTTTACGATTGACAGAATACATGGAATATATCAGTTTCATTTTCACGGAAGCTACTTGAAATTCTAGGAAATACTTAATTCAATTCTCCCAGCTAGGTATTATTGGACAATGCATAAATGCTTTTTAGTGTTTAGTTTCATTATACCTGTCGGAATCTTATTGTAAGTTATAAATTTTTAAACACTGTAACTTGTAGCTTGATATAGTCTTCAATCAGACGGCAGTCTTACGTGCGTAATTACATGATTAATTATCTGAATACCATCAACAGAATTAATGCACCCACGGAAAATGATCGACTTGCGTAATATACGTAGCTTTGGATTGCTTTGTGGGACACTCAGGTGCAAGGAAATGGCTACTTTTCAGTGTCAAATAATTTATTTTTTCGCCAGACGGGACGAACCATGGTCATCCCGTCGCGTTATGTTTTTCCCCCAATACGGACTCCTTAATTTCCCCTTGGCGGAAACCCTGATATAGGAGACATCATCTTCGAGTTTTTATCAGTCAACGATATTCATGACTGATTATTCTTTCGCATCTTGTTATATTTATAACTATTTTTAATTATTACGATTCTCACAAACATTTACTACTCTGGGAATGCACTCCATATTTGAAAATGGTTTATTACGTCATGTTTGGAATGCCGCGTCTTTGTAGAAATGAAATATTTATAATGGACACTTCTAGAGACATACGTCCGTTAGGATATTCATTGGCTTTTCAAAGAGACTGGTGATTACATTATGGGAAAACTGACCTACAGTAATGCTCTAAGTAATCGACCTCTTAACCACAGCAGAATTATGGGTAACTTTTCAGGAATTAGTCGGAAATACGGCTTGTTGCCATTCATCGGCAACAAGCCATATTTCCGACTAAATCCTGAAAAGTTACCCATAATTCTGCTGTGGTTAAGAAGTCGATTACTTAGAGCATTACTGTATCTAAATTTCTAATTGTAGATAAATTGGAGAATGAGTTTCGAAATCTTTAGAAAAGTGTGGAGAATACTGCATATATTATATTCTTTTCATTGATGAGGGAGTATTTGTATTTATTTGGCCTAAGTCTAAAATTGAGTAAAACTATCACTCAGGTATCCTGTAACACTTGTCTAGCACTATTGTCAAGTTTTCAAGAGCTATTGTCATGGGTTGGCATCTGTCCATCTGTCTGGGCACTCATCTGTGCGTGCGTCAGTCAACAATTTCTACACCCTACATGTCATATCTCTCATCTGATCATCACTGAACTTCATATGGATCTTCGGGGTGACCTCCAGATGGGAGTCATCAATTTTTCCCGAAATTTGTTAAAAAACATGGCCGCCAGCAGCCATCTTGAATTTCAAATTTATTAAAAACATGGCCACCAGCAGCCATCTTGAATTTCAAATTTGAATCCATTGGCACACCCTGCAGCCCTTATTAATTGGAGAATTGTTTTGAAAATTTGCAGGCATGTTTGGGATCACCTCTGTATGGGAGTTAGTGAATTTGAAAAAATTTTGATAAAAAAACATGGCCATGCCAGCCATCTTGGATTTTACTCTTTGCATTACTAAATCCTTCGCAACACCTACTGACCACATCCCTTATCCGATCATCACCAAACTTCATATGGATCTTTGGGGTGACCTCTAAATGTGAGTCAAATTTTTTCTCATAATTTGTTACAAAACTTGGATACAGAAGAATACAAACTTTACTGTTTGATTTATTGACTAGTTCTATCGGGGACTGTGGTTACGTTATGCCCCAATCAGGGAAGAATCCAGAGATTTTTTGGGGACACCTGTTCTGCATTTGAGAATGTTCCTATATAAATTGGGACATTAGCCATTTTATGACAAGAGCTGCACTAGTGCGGCATTAAAGATCCTATGCCATTTCATTCTCTTATATATGCAAGTCTTCCGCATAAGAAAATGCACTGGCTTACAACGTCAAGATAAAAGCCAATGTATTCTCTTATATATGCGAGGCTCCTTAGATGGAAGACTATATAAGAGAATAAGAGAATGCATTGGCACAGGATTTTTGCTAAATTTCAAGAAGCCCCAGTCATGAAAGGGTTAAAACATTCCTCACTGCACACTTGATTTATGGAAATAAAGGCTTTATATCAACTGAATATTGATGATTTGCATTGCATGTTGTTGAATTATAATAGAAGATTTCCTTCAAAATATAGAAAATTCAGCTTTAATAAAGACTATTCACTTGCAATTTGGGGACATTTAGGCCTCCAGAGTTTGGGCGCCCAAACCTGTAACAGGTATCAAAACAGCCCTGGATCCTTCCCTGGGCCCCCAATACATAATAAATCAGTGAATGTAATATTATCGATACACAACTGTGTGAATGGGTTTGTCGGTATGGCACTCAATGAAGGATAGAATGAGAGGCACAGCCTCAAGTTGTATACTTCCGCGATGGCACAATTGCGGTATCGGCAAACCCATTCACACTTGTGTCATTCTGTGTTTATTACATGCCGCCTGTCTTAGATTCCATTATTAAATAAATGTTTATTTTTTTTTACATATATATATATATATATAAGTTCAAGTAATGAGAAACATGATGTAAAAAATAACCTATTTAATCTTGTTGTCTAGAGACCTTTCTTGCATGATGAAACATGATGAACACAAGATCACCCGACGAAACATGACAAACACAAGATCACACGACGAAACATGATGAACACAAGATCGCATCATGCACGAAAGGCCTCTAGACAACAAGATTAAATAGATAATTTATTACATCATGTTTCTCATTACTTGAACTTATGTATTTTCTGTGCAGACGTTTAAATCAGAGGATATTATATATATATATATAGAGTTATATATATATCTATTATCACCTTCAGTTGGTTTTGTGGTAAAGTCGAATAAGAGAGTTATAGTCCGCTTGCAATCGCTTACATTTTATGTAACATATCATAATTCATGTGCATAAGAGTTATATGTCAATTTTCTTATTTCACTACATTTTCAGAGACCACAGGCCTTTCAGAAAAATTTACACCGCAATTATCTCAACCATAAAATCCGAGCCCCCTGATGGAGATGATGAAGGAGTTGGTGACGAAGATGACGATCAAGGATCGCTGAAATTGGAAATTGATTCTGACATAAACCAGTCAAATGATCATGCATTGTGGTACTCGCCTGGTCAAATGGTCCACTCGCTGCTCAATAAAGTAGTCAACGATGGCAGCGATGAACACCTACAGCAACAACAAGACTCCCCACCAATGGCCAACTTTCATCGACGTAAACATCCCCCAAAGAAAAGTCTTCCTGTCTGGCAGAGATCAGTTCTCGGTGACACTAGTCCTCCGCAGTCCATGCAACATGATAGCAGTTACGAATCTCCATCTCCCGTGCTTACGCCTCAGTCTAAGTCAATCTACTCCACTGAGGTTTGTCTAACCCTTTGATTGGTGAATGGATTCTTCCATTCAGTTTAACACTTTCTTTACTATACAGATTCTCCCATCCGTTATAGAAGTAGCTAATGATAACCTTAGTTACTTTTATGGGATTGCTTTCAAATTTGGTATGCTCATCAAAATCATATGTAAATACAGGTCACGTTTGAATATCATAACTTTAGTTATCAGATTGGCAGTGAGTGGATTAATCGCATTGAAATACATTTTGGTCCAATCATTTATAGCGATATGCCCCATTTTAGACTTTCTGATTATTATGGTGTCATATGAAATAATACTACCGGTAGGTGTGTTAACAATATCAACAGTTCTAGATGGAAGCAAAGTTGATCAAATAATTATTGCGATAAAAAAAAAAAAAATTTAAAGCCAACATACTCCCAAATTTATCTCTTTCATCGCTGAATATACTGATATAGATATCCCAGAACCCTGGATTTATAGCTTGCCTATGTCAACCTATGTGTCCCTGATGTTTTGCTTCAATACTACCTTTAGAGTGATGTTGGATATGGCAAACTGCATTTTTGTATGATCGCTAGTCAGTGTCCTTCAATGTGTGTTGTATACCAGTTTGTGATGTCACCTCAAAACTATATCTCAGGTGTGTATAGGTGAGAACTGAGAAGGGACATTAAAACCCAATAAACACTAGTTGTATCACCTGTATCTGGGATATCATGAATTGCAACTTCACATAGCAATGTGTCCCACAACTACATGTATCAATTTCTTGCAAATGTGCCATATATTATGTGGTTGTGATGACACCCTGAATGGTTTTAAATGTTTTACCAATCGTTCAAGCTCTGCGGGATAGAATAACTAAATTCACCCTCTAAAGCCTCTGCCCACGGAAACCCTGATTATATAAAATATACAACAAAGCTTCACAGCCTATAATAATGACTATACTGTATTTGTTTTCTAGGCTCCAACGTACCCTTGTGAAATATGTGGTAAAACGTATCTTTTACGTAGCAGTTTACGGCGCCATCAGAAACAGCACAGTTCTAACTGGCAGTTTGAGTGTTCCGTTTGCGGCAAGAAATTTACGCGTAAGGATCACTGGAGCAGCCACGTACGGGTACATAAAAAGTTAGCATCAGCTGTGCCTGACGATAGCAGTGGCAGCAACGAAGTCAACCATTGGAAATATTCAAACACATGATTATACTAATGATTGTAGTTATTGATATATTTTACATAAAATGTTAAATATCCTGAATTTTCCCAGGATGCATTTTTGAATGTTTCTCACCACTCAACTGCAAAGAGTGTTTTTAAGGTGGCACTGAGTTAGCTAATTTCAACATTTTTCAGCAATTTAATCTCACAGAAGTGAAGTTATATCTTCAAGCTTATGGAATCATCGTGAAGCTAGAACAATTATCCAGTGCAAGCATTAGTTAATTTGTGGAAAAAGAAAATATTAACCCTTTCATGACTGGAGCTGCACTTTTGCAGCAGTAAAGATCCTGTGCCAGTGCTTTTTCTTATATGTGCGAGTCTTCCATAGGGAGCCTTGCATATATAATAGAATGCACTGGCTTACAAGGGCACAGGGTTTTCGCTAAATTTTAGGAAGCTCCAGTCATGGAAGGGTTAAAAAGAAATTTTTGACACTTCCAGACATTTCTGTTGAAACGACACTTAAAAAAATCCATATTCTCTACCACTGTGAACTAATAAATCTGTGAGTGCACTAGATTGCAATATAAGCTTTCTGTTTGTTGTGGTTTTCATAAGAATTCAACTATTACAAATTAGTTTTTATGTGTACAAATTCCATAGTATTGTACACATAGTGTCGACGTCTGGATTGACCACTCGTCGTCTGTCTATCTGTCTGTCCGTCTGTCTAGCAGTCTGTCCGTCCATAGACACTTTATGCATGGTGCGATAACTCAAACAATTCTATCCGATCGAAACCAATTTTCTATATGTGTTTCTCAGCCCAAAATACAGATAGATTACGAATATGGGTTTGATCCGAGTTTGTTACAGAGTTTTGGACCTTTTTTGACTTAGAATTAATGCATGCTGCGATAACTAAAAAAAATATATCTGATCAGAATCAAATTTGGTATGTGAGTTTCTCAGCCCAAAATACAGATCGAGTTCGAATATGGGTTTGATCTGATTAATTTTAAAGGAGTTATGGCCCTTTTTTGAAGAAAAAAAATTAAACATCTTCTCTGGAACCACCAAGCTGATTAATCTGACATCGTGTGAATAGCCTTGGATGGTAGGTATTCAGATTGTTAAAATGTGACCGACCTGTCAAAAAGAATCAGAGCAGATGGGTTACTTTCCAAGTGTTCCTCCCATGGGTGGAGTCCCACCTTCTACCCACCTCTGCTCTTGTACCCTCCCCTCCTCCCTACCCTTCTCCCTCCTACCCACATCACAAATCCTTGTCAAAGTTATACCTTATCTCCTCGCTTTGAGAGCAATACCCACAATTAATTACCTGTCAGTTTTTATGTTATCTGACATTTGAATAAAGAAAAGTTCCACAGAGCATGGATACTATTTTGTCAAACAGTCTTCTGTTAACACCTCCACCACTTAGCCAGGTAAATTTATTTTGAAAAATATGGCTGCTGGCAGCCATCTTGAATTTTACTCTTTGCATCAGTTTGCATGACTAAATCCTGTGGACATCCTACATTTGATCGCCACCAAACTTCATATGGAACTTCAGGGTGACCTCTAGATGGGAGCCATCGATTATATTCGAAATCCGATAAAAAACATGGCCACCAGCGGTCATTTTGGATTTCAAATTTGAATCCATCGGCACACACTGCAGCCTGCATATATATAAAAGAAATAATCACCTCTAGATGGAAGCTATCCAATTTGAACGATTTTCTATGAAAAACATGGCTGCCTTGTCTTTCACATTTGAATCCATCGGCACATCCTGCAGCCTACATTGATTGGAGAAATGTTTGAAAAGAAAATAATTTCAATAACAATACAATCCATTTACTGAAACTTTTTTACTTTCCTTCTTTATCATTCTATTGATTGCTCAGCCTCCACAAGTCGAGCTACAGTGTGATTGACATTTCCATTTACTCTGGATTGGTAATTTCATTTAATTAGTTTTATGATGCATATGGAGTTTTTATAAAAAAAATGGATTTTAATGTCCTATTATGATCCCCAGAACTGACCATGAAAATTTGACAAAAAGATAAATTATGATGAACCGAGGCTCCAAATCTCCACAGGCATTTAAGAATTTTCTGACAAAAAATATCTCATAATAAAGAATAAATGAACTTTTCTTTATTGTTGACATTATTCAATTTTAATCTTTTTATATTTATTCATTTATTTGCGCATCTTGGGAAAATTCAACATAGTTGTTGATAATTTTGCATGAGTTCTTTTTTACTACACACTTAGTTTAATAGTTTGACAATATTTTGTTGCTTTATAGAGACGATTTTAATATCATGGACTGGTAATTGTTTCTTATTAATAAGTTGTTTGATATTTTGTTTCATTCGTTTGGTGATACATCAGAGACCTCTATGGATATTTCATGAAAATGAAGAACTAGTCATTTTAAACTAAAGAGAATTAATTTATACAGCCACATAGGCTCACTTATACTTATAATGTGCTGCAGGACATTTTCAGGGTCGGGAACCTACATCATAATAATTTGCTCAAAAACGGCGGCAAGATATTTTGCCTGGCAATTTCTACTAATTTTTTCAACATTTTCCTATGAAGTCAGCAAGCGATAAGACTAATAATGAGCTATCACAACAACTCAACTGCAACAAAAAAAACGCCTGGCAATTTCAACATTTGTTTCTTCTAATGGTATTTACCAAAGATATCAGCAAGCCATTAGACTAATGAGTTATCCTATAAACTCATCTCGGATGCTGAAAAAAACAGGGTATCAAACAGGTATGTTTTTAAGGATATTTTGGCCTTCAAATTTCAGAATCTCGAAAAATGGTGAACAAAGTCACGTCATCACTATCTTCTCAACAGTCATATTTATATGGCGATGGGATTCATAGTGAGCGAGAATAAATTGATACATAGCTCGTTCGCTATCTTTTTGGTTGAGTTATTTCTATAGATGAATAAAATTCACTTCGATGTGATGCATCTTGCCGCCATTTTTGAGCAATATATCATGTAGATTACCGGTCCTGAGTTTGTAAAAGTTATTGATCATGCCTTACTTGTATTTAATTTGTGTAGTATCATTTTGCACACCATTTTAACAAGAGATCGCCCTCCAAGCATCATTAAGGGAAAAGAGACTTCCCTTCCAAAGAATATCAAGGAGAAGTGACTCCCCCTCCCAAATAATATCAGAGAGAAATGACTGCCATATCAAGCGGGATCAGTGAGAAGTGAAGTGATGGAACTGAGACACGGAGCCATCAAGCCTGAGAAATTGAGAATAAGGTCCCCAGAGGGTGAATTTAGTGACCCTATCCCGCATAGCGGGCTAGCATCACTAAATTTACCCTCTGATAACCTCATTCTGCATGGCCTCATCTGCCATGGGGGACATAGGGCCCTGTGCAGCTGAGATTTGATTAAATTTTCAATTTTCTGGAGTATAAAATAATAAAGATGAATTGAAGATACCTGATCTGAAACACTTCTATCAATTTTAATATTGATATTATTTCAATTTTGTTCTGGCATTTGGAGCATAACAAGAGGGAGAACTCTATTTTGTTAGCTCTCCTCACCAAGGCACAATGACATTTCAATTAACCTATTTTGCAGGATTAAACCACTTTTTTATGTCTTTTATAGACAAATAATATACCCTATCTTCAGTTTAGTCTTTGTTTTATTCACAGAGAAAGGTATTTGTAGGTTTGAAATCAGGGTTTTATAAAAATTATATTGTTGATGTAATTATTTTATTTCACCAATAACCATATTTTTTTTATTTTTAATATCATCACATCAAGAACTATTATGAAAGACTTATCCTCAGAGATAGTATTGATATCTCGCAATGGCAATATAAAGCTGCCTTTCAACTTGTGTCATAGTTGATGGATAATTAAACTTCAGAAATTTAAAACTGACAAAATATTACTGCTATAAAAATTTAAATACAAGTAAAGCTGTGAATAATATTATGACACTATTTAGGATGTTATTATACATGATTTGTACATTTTGATTTAAATTTGGGATATTGTTTGAGAATAAATATAATGTTCTTGGTCATCAATCACAGATTAATTAATTTATCAAATTTATTGTAAGAAGACTTAGAATTTCAGGCCTAGTTAAAATAGATAGGAGAATTAATCAGATACAGTTGCTACGATATATCGTATGCACTTACTTTCTGATATTCTGCTATCGATATCATACAATCGCTTCCGGACCTGGTAGAACTTACAATGGCTGAAGTTCAAATTGTCTTCACATTTGCATAAAATGCTTCATGATACATATTTTATCTTATTGAGCCATGTGTCATAAACATGTGTATTGTTGCAACCATTCTATGATATAATCTTTAATTAGTCACTGACTTAGCATTTTTGCTTCTTATGTTGATACATGTGTCTGTTCCATACACAACAAAATGGTATTATGTTTTGTGTGGCAGATTCATATTCGGTTATGAACTATGCAAATCATGTATAAGTCTGAACTGCTATTGATGCCATCATCTTCACAGTATAGTCCTAAATAATTGACCCATAAACCACAGCAGAATTTGGGGCAATTTTTTCAGGATTTTATCGGAAATATGGCTTGCTGCTATTCATCGGAAAGCTCTCGGTGAATGGCAACAAGCCATATTTCAGACTAAATCCTGAAAAATTTCCCATAATTCTGCTGTGGTTAAAGGGTCATATACTTTGGGCATTACTCTATGTCTTTGATTGTCACAACTTGTCAGATTTTATGTCTACTATAACATCCGCTGGAAAACAGATGTTGATTTGTTGAATTACAATGATTAAATGAGGCCGTAATAAAAAAGAGGTTTGTTTCCTGTGGCCTCATTACCAGCCAACCCAAATTATAATTTTGCGGTCTCTAATTTTTTTGTTTTTTCCAAACTTTTTCTTTCTTTATTTCTTTTGTATCACTATAGATACCATGTCATACATACAAGTCATGTCATACATGCAGCTAATATACTTTCTTAGCTTGTACCTGCTCCCCAGCAATTTCACATTGCTCAGGTGAAGATCCAAGCCCGAGACTGCAGGACTTACCATACAGTAATGCCCTAAATAATCGACTCCTTAACCACATCAGAATTATGGGTAATTTTTCAGGATTTAGTCAGAAATATGGCTTGTTGCCATTCATCGGAAAGCTCTCAGTGAGAGCTTTCCGATGAATGGCAACAAGCCATATTTCCGACTAAATCCTGAAAAATTACCCATAATTCTGATGTGGTTAAGGAGTCGATTATTTAGGGCATTACTGTAGGTGACTGTTGAGCCGATCCCCATTTTCATCGCCCACAATCATGTCATTTCTCCTGGGTGATCAATTTAATGTTTATTTCGCTATCGAATCACACAGTCTCGAGCTTGGACCCCCCCCACCATGAAATATACCACTAAGCAACAAGCATTAACAAAGACATATGTACCCTTCATTGTTTGTTCGATGTTCCATGTCAGATAAGGTCAGAACATCAAAAAGTTCCCATGTTTTGAACTGGTGGAATATGATCTCTACGGACATATCCAGAGTAGAGAATCATGGCATGATCTAACAAATGATGAAGATTACAATTGTCTGAAACGCTTAACCCTTTCAGACGGGAGCTGCGTTGGCACAGCATTAAAGGCTACCTACATTCAAAAGTTGGGTAGGGTGACTGCAAACAAAAATAATTTTAATAGTGGCCTGATGTATGGATGCAAGTTAAAATTTAGTTTGGTTTGAGAAAGCAAAATTAGCTACAGCAAAAGGCAATGCCGGAGAAAAAGCCGTTGAAGCCAATATAGAATTTCATACAATTTTAAAGATGGTCTATCTCTTCCTAACAAGTTCTATATAGTTTCCATTGTATAAAATAATAAATATGAATCGAAGATATGTGTTTTTGGAAATGCTTCCATCAATTAATATTGATTTTATTTTGATTTCTTCTGGTATAATACATACAACTTCGGGACAGGCTTACAGGCTGTTTTAGAACAGACTTTATTATTTCATTATAGACAAATAATATACCAAATCTTCATTTTTATCTGTGTTTTCTTCACATAAAAAGGTACTTGTCCAGTGATGCTCTAATTAATCGACTCCTTAACCACAGCAGAATTATGGGTAATTTTTCAGGATTTAGTCGGAAATATGGCTTGTTGCCATTCATTGGAAAGCTTTCGCCGAGAGTTTTCCGATGAATGGCAAATAGCCGTATTTCCGACTAAATCCTGAAAAGTTACCCATAATTCTGCTGTGGTTAAGGAGTCGATTAATTAGAGCATTACTGTAGTCTTGAATCATGTATTATAAAGATTATGTTGTTGTTGTTGTTGTGGTATGGAAGAGATAAACCATCTATAAAGCAATGTTATAGATGAAAAATGCTTATTTCTAATTTATTTACCAACTTACTTACATACTCAATGGAACACAACAAAAACATCATCCATTTCTCCGGGTCATAATACAGAATACAGCTGATTTCTGGTTGCTATAAAATTAAGATAATGTTATGCTATACCATGCGTTAACACTATTTCTGATGATATAGGTCTCCCTATGAAACTAATAGACAAGTGCTCGTGATAGGCAAATTGTTCATTCCCTGTACAAAATTTATTGTGAACTTTCAAATTTGATTTCTTGGACATGTTTTCAGTTTGAAAAATCCCAACAGCATATTATATTATTCATTGCATTGCTTTTGTTTCTGATGTATCAAAAACAATTAGCAGATATGGCATCACAAGCAATACAGATGGATCAAGTTTGTTGTAGAGAACAACTGTTTTGTTTAGATTGTTACTGTTTTCTTCTGATGTCTTCCAGTTAATTCTGACATAAATGTAAATCTCACCAGAGGTTATCTGGTCTCAGTGTTTTATATAAATGGTTTTCTACTGAAATAAAAATTTTAAGCTGCTATTATTGCTGCCTATATTGCATGTTGGAAAATAGATTTTTTAAATTTATATATTTTCTTGGGTTTGCCACCCCTATGAAAAGCATTAAGTATAAAAATGCTTTGAATTTTCAAACTTAGAAAATTCCATCCTTCCTTAAAGGAGGACTGTACACTAAATCCGGCCATTTATGGCACTATCGCCTGTTATACTCAACAGAATATATGCAACAAATGAATTAATTTGAGCCATGGATTAGTGCAAAATACTCTCATATGCTCTATGAATGATACAAACAACATTGTAATTATAATGAAAATGAGTTATTGGACCCGTTTAATATTTGTTCATACGTTGTCATTGAATTGTTGAGCAGGGTAACACACAGTGGAGGCAGGGTATATAAATATGTGCTACTATAATACTTATACGGGACCTTACACAGCAGCTTGGTCCAGAAAACCTTCTGTTATATAAGCCCAAAAATCTGAGGAATTAAATGTATTATTATAAAATAAGAAAATAAATTCTTGGCATTAAAGAACATTTGGGAAAAAAAGTTCACTTCGTAAACTTTTACTCAACATGAAGCCAGGACATTGATAATCTGATATTATAGCACTAGTTACTGAAGTTACATGTGCGCCTTCAAATTCAAACAAAAGTGAAAATAATTACTTTTTACATTCATTGTGATTACCAGAATATTAGTTAGGGTACTAGCTGGTGCACTAATTCCCTAACTAACCCTTGCTTTACTAAATGGATTTCCCCACTCAGTTATAAAAGTATACTTTGGAACGGTATATTATTCATTTGGAGGGTTTTCAGGTAATTAAAGCAGACAGGTAGAAAAATAGATCACACGAGAAGAAGGATTCATATCCAATGGTGGGAAATGTTCAGAGAATAAGTTCATTGATCGTTCGTTGAACTTATTATCTGAACATTTCTTAAGGGATAACAACTCATCAATGAGTATTTAGTATAGAAAGGGTTAACTGGGCTAATATGACAACTAGCTCTAGTAGCCGGTACATGACCCATGATACCTGTGAGTAACATGATGCAATTTTAAAGATGTATTTGGTGTTCCAGGATAATTTTGTTTTACAAAACCTATTTTACTTTTTAGCTTCTAGTGTACAAAATAATATGGAAATGCTACATGGAAGACACTCTCTTGTTTGATATTAAATTTTCTATCTATTTAATATAGCTTTTCAATGTCACCAAAAATGATAATTGTATTTTGTGGTCATATCTATATGTCATATTTGGTTCTCATCGATTTTACAGCAGAACAGAGCAGAAAACAATGTTAAATTAAATTGTTTTTGTATTGTTGTTATAACGCTGACTGTCTGGATCCCTGAATTCATCTCTAACCCTTTGCCAAGCCCGATTTTTGTATCAACCCATATTTCCTTGATCATTTTTCAAATTTATTGATTATAATAATGTGATACATTGATGGAAAGAGCTCAAAGAGCTCTTTCCATCAATGTATCACATTATTATAATCAATAAATTTGAAAAATGATCAAGGAAATATGGGTTGATACAAAAATCGGACTTGGCACTGAAAAGTGTTAACTGTCGTGCACAAATGAACGTGCAGTACAGTGTGCTTCACCAAATGATATGCATCAGTGACATGGCTCATTATGACATCTGATCACTAATTAAGATAAAGAAATACTGCACCAAGATATGTGCCTCTGGGTCCTATTAATCCTGAGGCATTTCTTAATTGTATCATTAATAATTTCATGCACCTGCTCAGGTACCAGCCTAGAGTGCGACTTGGGAGACATTTAAAATGTGCCACTTTTCCCTATTTTTGTCCTTGGGAGAAGTGACCTCTCTCATATATCAGTTGGCATATTTAAAAAAAAACATGTTTGAAGTGTATTTACTGACTATAATGGTGTTCACCCATTATTAGTCACTTCGATTATGTATTTTATCTTCTGCAAATTAGGGGATATAGAAACTTCCCAGAAAGGAAAAAGTAACTAAAAACAATGTTAATTTGAGACTATAAGTTCTTCCCAGAAGATGAGGCCTAAGCAGAATGAGGTTACCAGATGGTGAATTTGGTGATGTTAGCCCACTGTGCGGGATAGCATCACTAAATTCACCCTCTTGGATCTCATTCTGCAAATGACAGACACACTATTTGCAGCTTGTTGCCATTGCACTGAGGCAAGTTACTTCAGTTTCCATTCAGTCTTTTCAAGTTGGCCATTCCAGAAAACATTTTCTTCATAAACTTTGATATTTCATTCAATTAATCTTGTATCTGAACAGTTGCCATTTCTATGAACATGTTGTTTTCCTTGGAAATCCTCGGATAATGTATGAACTCACGGCATTGCCTTCACTGTTTCTGTTATATTGTTTTGTTGAACTTGGCAGTGAAACATCATTTGTTCTGAAAACTGCTTAATCACCCAAGCTGACTTACATCTCATTGTAACTAGGGATGTATCTAGGTGGGGGTGGTCTCAAATAGGGGCAGGCTTTCTACCTGAAAATTTCCAACTACCCACAGCCTACCAAATATCCAATAAGAAAATATCAGATCTACTCCCTTTAATTTGTTATGACATAAACACCAGTATTCCCATGTTTACAACAAAAACACCAGTTTTCCAATGTTCACAAATACACAACTTTTCATTCCGCTCCTTGGAAATTCATTGAGATCTGGAATTATTAGGCCTTCAAATCTCTGAACTTTTGAAATTTAGGGCCACCATTGGGGAAGAGGGAGACAGCCCACCCCTGCCCACACATGCAAGCCTGAAAATAGTGTGCCCCCCCCCCCCAGAGGGTGAATTTAGTGATGCTATCATGCACAGTGAGCTAGCATCACCAAATTCACCCTCTGGGGACCTCATTCTGCTTAGGCCTCATCTTCTCAAATTAACATTGTTTTTAGTTACTTTTTCCATTCTGGGAAGTTTCTATATCCCCTAATTTACAGAAGATAAAATGCATAATTGAGTTGACTAATGGGTGAAAATCACCAACTTCAACTGGGGAACTCCAATCTGATCCTAGGTCTCCCATAGCAGTTGAGGCATAAGCAGAATGAGGTCCCCAGAGGGTGAATTTGGTGACACTAGCCCACAGACACTATTTTCCATCCTGTTGGTACATCCCTGGTTATAACTTCAATACGAACAACTTGTTCAGAATTTATTTCTAGATTATTGGATATGGATTTTAGGACTGCATCGATGCATTAATTTATGATGCATTAGGAACATGTATAATTGCTTTGTCTTACATGATGCAGGTCATCATTACCTTCACCACTTAACCCTTCCATGACTGGAGCTTCCTGAAATTTTGTGAAAACCCTGTGCCAATGCATTCTCTTATATACGCGAGTCTCCCATAGGGAGCCTCGCATAAATGAGAGAATGTATTGGCTTAACAATAATTGCCATGACCATGTAAGCCAGTGCATTCTCATATGTGTGAGGCTTCCAATGGGAGACTCGCATATATAAGAGTATGCACTGGCACAGGGTCTTTAATGTTTCACCAGCGCAGCTCCCGTCATGAAAGGGTTAATCATCCAAGAGAGAGAGAAGTCCCAGTCAAAATATTTTCCCATTCTTGTCATTATTTGTTTTTTTCTATTGATTTTTGTTTCAACTTGATACACTGTGAGTTATTACCCATATTGTTTCATAGCCAGTGTATCATGATACAATCTCATTTAGGACATAGGCACACATACCAGATTTTTTATGTAACTTAATTAATTAGTCATTAAGGATAAACGTCGATAAACTTAATCAGTGTCGGTTCCAGAAAGCACTGGTGTTTGAACTAGTTTCTGGACAGCAACCCCACAAGTGTTCAGCCCTACCATGATGAGAGCTTCCTAAAATTTAGCGAAAACTTTGTCCCAATGCATTCTCTTATATATGCGAGTCTCCCATGGGCAGCCTTGCTTATATATGCAAGGTTCCCTATGAGAGACTCACATATATAAGAGAATGCACAGGATCTTTAATGCTGCACCAACCAGCTCCCATCATGAAAGGGTTAAAAGATGCCAGGCGTCTTTATTTCAATTGACTGACCAATGAAAATAAAGAAAATCCAGCTGGATGCATGATTGACAGTTGTTAGTTCCCAAGAAATAATTGTTGCCTGCAAAGAACTTATCAAAATTTATGGAACTATTTCAGGAAACTATAGATGTTTTTGACCAATGCTGAGATTAAATAACTCTTGTTTAGATCAAGTTTACGAGTTATAGCCAAAAAGATAAAATTTACTATTTAAAAACGGGCATTATAGAATTTGTTGTCAGCTGCCGCATTCCTATCAACCATGGTGCATCATAATTTCATTGTTACAGTCCTAGCAGAGAGTGTTTTAGTTTGTGTTAGAAACCATATAATATACCCCATTTCCTGTTGCCTTTGTATCCTCATGTTTATGAGACATTGGGTAGCCACAGATGATTGTTATATATTTGTATGCTACTATTTATAAATACATATATAATTATGCGGTATATATCGTGAGGAATCTAGTCATAGAAGATAGCATATATAAAGTTGTAACTTTAGCTAGTTGATTTTTTGGTGTTTGAGTTGAGTTTCTTTCTTTTTTTCTTTTTTTTCTTTCATGAATATTTGTTGTCTGATTTCTACCCACTATGATAATCCATGCTTTTATTGTTGATTATTTAATTGAAAATGAAAGCAGGGCTTTTGATACTGAAAACATTTTTGTGCTGAGGAAAAACCGTCATCAGTTGATCTATAATCATATTTTAACTTTTCCAGCTATGATGTGTTAATCCCAGAATTTCTGTCACCCGTGTCACCAGACTGGAATAGAGAGTAGAGGAAGTTGGCATTTTTATTTTTTATAGAAATTTAATGATCATCTTAATTAATAAACTGAATGTATTCAAAGATCCTGAAAAAGTAAAAGTGTGTATATCTCACGAGTTGAAAGAAACTGCAACAGCATTAATCAATTCAAGTTGAAGTTTCTCAGTATGTCATTTGAAATCCCTGGGTTTACATAAAGATTATATACAGATTTTAACTTTAAGTAATTGTTTCCTGAAAAATCAATGTATTTACTGAGTAAAATCAATGCAGATCAAGTCTGAGTTTAGTCTGCCTGTCATTTGCAGAATGAGGTCCCCAGAGGGTGAATTTAGTGATGCTATCTCTAATAGCGGGCTAGAATCACCAAATCACCCTCTGGGGACCTCATTCTGCATGGCCTCATATGCTTTGGGAGACATAGACTCAGATTGAAGTTCCCAAATGGTGATTATTCTATTGTACACCCATTGGGAACCTCGATTATGCAATGTGTCGTCTGCCAATTTTTGGATGTATAGAGAAACTAAACTAAAAAAGAAATAGGATCTTTGTGAAGAAGTTCCAATAGAAATTTGATAATAAAGAAACTTTCCAGAGAAGATGAGGCCTAAGCAGAATAAGGTCCCCAGAAGATGAATTTAGTGATCCTAGCCCGCTATGTGGGATATCATCACTAAATTCACCCTCTGGGGACCTCATTCTGCAAATGACGGGCACGCTAAACTCAGACTTGAAAGACAACTCTTCCTGTAGGCCTGACAGGAGTTATCACATGATACTTGTCTAACGAAATTGGCCTTCACTCCATTTAGTGCACAAATGTTTTTCATATGCTGAAGTTTTATATTGAGCATAATTTAATGGGGGATCACAACTGAAACTTATCATTTGCACAAAGTACCACGCCCATGTCACTCTTATTTTATGAAAATGCTTACAGGTGTAACAGTATATCTATAGTAAGCAAATGCTTGTGTGTCAAATGCATTAGTGTATCATGATCAAGAGCTACAATGCATATGAGATTGAGTGGTTCAACTTCTGCTATAGTATAGAATACTCATTCAAGACTCATGATGGTAACTTTTTTTTTAATGTTTACGTTCTATTAATAGTCCGTCCTCTTTTCAAATAGCTTTAGTTAAGACCCGTAGAATTAGGTAAGACCCCCTTGAATCAATGAGTTCATAAGCTAATTCATAATCCTGTACTGTGATCATTATGATTTGATACCATCCCACCAGAGATCGCCAGACATTATATCGATATGTTACAAATAAATTCTGGTCTTGCACTGTTTTAAGAAAGCTTCTAAAGCCATCGGTTAGTTAGTATTCTACAAATTCTACAGTTGAGACTATTACAACAAAGCATTATGTTGTCACATGACATTGAGGTGAACTACTCATGCTGTTCGTGTAACCCCTTTACTCAATGGATTCTTCCCCATTAATAGATGAGTATACATGTACATTGTAAAGGTCTTATTATTCATTTGGAGGGGTATTTTCATAATAGTAGTGCAAAAAAAATGTATTCCCATTCATTCATATATTGGGACTGTTCATACAGATAATAAGTTCAATAAACCAGTCTAAAATGTGTCACTCCTCCCTCTGTTGTCCGCATGTTTCCATCGTGGACTTTGTAACTCAAATTCGTTATCTGGTGGAGTTGCCAGTTACTCGCTGTTTGTCGGTGGTTTGCCACACATGGCACTGTCAGATTAGCTGTAAGCATGCAGATTTCCTCCAGCACTAAAACTGGCAATGTCGTTATATGGCCTTAGTTGCATTGCTGAAAGCGACATTAAACCCCAATCAATCAATCATTCAATCAATCCCTCTGTTGTCCTTATGAGTGGTTACAGTGATTTCTCACTGCTATTCCAGAAATCAGCATGAATGTGTCGAAATAGTATGATTGAAGTGTATTTATTAATTATAATGGTGATCTTACAAATTCTCTTGAGATAATAATTGGGTTCTATAAGGCCAAATACACCTTAACCACAGCAGAATTATGGATAATTTTTCAGGATTTAGTCAGAAATATGACTTGTTTAGGGCATTACTGTATATAACAAAAATAGTGTTTTCTCCCGCACTTCCTGGATCACCAAAAAGAGGGCCTCATCCAAAAAAATTATATGCAATTTTATGCAGATTTTTAATAGAGTTCAAAACTATTCCTCCAATTTACCCACAATTAGAAATTTAGATAGGTTTTTGTTGAAGACATAATGGCTAAAACGCATTGGATGATAGATTCTATACATTAATTGGGGAAATTGTAGGATTTTTTTTTACCATAAAATTACCCATAAATCATTAATTTCTAGAATTATTGGAAAAAATTAAACTAAAAAGCATCCCTCCCTCACAATTCTCGCATGTAATTGCCTGAGAACACAGGTATTATTTTTTTAATGGCCTAACATAATTCTAATTTGGTCAAGACTAAAATTTGGGTGAAAATTGAGCCTTTATAATCTTTCCATACAAACAGTCAGCACATGTCCCTATAACAGTTTTGGAGAAGCCTGGTCCCCAGTCAAAGTCAGTTTGTTGAACTATAGGGGACTCAAGGCCTTCGAAGTTGTTTCATGTGAAGTAACATCAATTTTAAAAAGTCTGTGAAACAACTATCATCAACAAGTACATATAAAAATAGAATGACTTTGTTGTTATTTTCATTATTGATCTCTGCAATAACGATATTTCACATATGAAAACTTTTGTTATGTAAACATTACTGATACAGTCAACTTACAGTGGCATCACTGATCAAAGTCCAATAAGATACAGTAATGCCCTAAGTAATCGACCCCTTAACCACAGCAGAATTATGGGTAACTTTTCAGGATTTAGTCGGAAATATGGCTTGTTGCCATTCATCGGAAAGCTCTCCCCGAGAGCTTTCCGATGAATGTCAACAAGCCATATTTCCAACTAAATCCTGAAAGGTTACCCATAATTCTGCTGTGGTTAAGGGGTCGATTACTTAGGGCATTACTGTACCAAAGTTTAATCATAACTTGAATAAACATTGGAAAATGTCAAAGAATTGAAAAATATTCTGAAAATCATATTCAGACCATAACATTTGAACTTATTATGCGATGTTTGTTGACAAATAACTGTAGCAGTTTTGTTTACATGACAATGGTTTCAACACATGAAATTTCACTGTTAGAGAGTGATCAGTAGGCCTAATACATATAAAGTTTATCTATTTCTCAATGTTCTTCTTAGTTGTGATGTTTTTACAGACTTTTATCATTTTTGCACATTTACCCACTGTGAGTGCATTTGGTTCCTTTAATAGATGTCTCCATGTGAAGTACTCGTCAGCGAGCATTCATTCATAAAAGAGTTAATATTGAAATTATCTTCTCTTTTTTATTACTTTGAGGTGGTGTAACTTCTAGCATAATTATCTTGAGAAATGAGCCACACAGGCTACTAACTTGAATTTACAAAAGGCTTATTGAACTGTGTAGGTTGGAAACCTGACACCATCTTTTACCTGTTCTATACTAAACGGATTCTCCCACTGAGTTATAAAAGCATCCATTGGTATGGTCTATTATTCATCTAGAGGGGTTTTCAGAAAAAGTAATCAGATGACAGATAATGCAAGTGTAGCTAATACTCAGCCTCACATTGGCCTGTTATGATTTCTGACCTGGCGTCCTGATCAGAAATCATAACAGGCCAACCGGGAAGCTGAGTTAGAGTATTAGCTAATACAAATGCAGAAGGGAGTCCTATTTATTGGAGGGATAACAAAAGACCTGTTTGTTGAACTTATGATATGAACATATCCTAATGGAACTACCTGTCAATGAGTATTTAGTCAAGAAAAGGTTAACACTATGATTAAACACTCATTGATGAGTACTTCTAAATTACGAAATAGGAATCCCATGTCTTCTGTGCCTATATTACCGAAACACCTCTCCAAATGAATAGTAGGCCATTCCAATATGTACTTTTATAGCTGAAAGGGAAAATCCATTTAGTAATGAAAAGGGTTACAGATGATAGTCTCCTGGATAAATTTATAAAGAGAATATAACTCTATGACATTTCTTATATTGCTATTTATCTATTTATTTTACCAAGTTTTTCAAAGAATTATATGACCATGAGTCATGACTTTGTTAAATTAAAAAATTACTCAATTTCATATATTGGACAAATTTACATGCAATATCTGTGCTGTCGCATATTTTGTACAGACAAAATGAGCTATTAGCTGTGTCATAACAGATTTGATCAATAATAATGATGTTTTAACTGCTATCCAGCAAGAGAAACTATCTTTGAAAGTTGCATTTAATATGCTTTGAAATCTCTTATGCCAGAGTACATATACAAGCCTTTGATACACCGTTTATTTCCCGACCATTTAGAGCTATTTCACTGTAGAGCATATAATAAATGTAGTTATTGGACACACAACTGCATCACCTCACCAAATAAATAAAAAAGGTAAAAAGAAGATGTTTCTTCTCTAACCCAGGACATAAAGTCCCTCTCTTATAAATGCATAATTTGTTACATATCGATTGCAGTCTTGGTGATCTCATCAAGATACAAATACATTTAGAACTGCACTTTGTGCCACTTGTGCTTATTTGAAGTCCTCTCCACACTGATTATGTTCATAATTTTTTATAAAATCACGAACTTCCTTTTTAATGAAATCACAAACTTCCATGTTCACTTACAAGAGATAAGGTCAGCAAGGGGAATCCTGACTGAATCAGGATAGCATCAGTTTGAAGTCTTCTCACAATGAATTGTACAATGTTGTTGGAGGTGTTCTGAAATGGCTTGGTTTTAGTTTCATATACACTTGAATTATTATAAGTTATCTTTGGCAACATCGGGGGATACATGGAGATTTGATACCTGGATGATCTTTTTTAACCCCTTGACTCTGCATCTGGGTGTTAAATCTTCATGTATCCCGTGATTTTGCTGGTGATTACAGTTTTTTCCCCTGCAACAAGGGGCCTAAATAATCAAGTGTGGTGTAATTTTCCTTGATCCCCCACATTAATTCACACCAATAAACAAATGATTATCTATATTTATAACTAAGTTATAGACATACGCTGAACTAGATCATGTCGTGAATCTCCACTTTGGCCACTGCCACAGATATTATACATTTACTCCACCAGTTCAAACTCTGGGAAACCCCTGATGTTCTGACAGGGTTTATAAAATTTAAAACCCCGAAAAACAATGCAGGCAATAAACTCCTTCAAAAGAAGTAAGTTCAATAACTTCAGCAGCCAACCTGTGGATTTGGACGTCAAGTGTCTCCAAACAAGATGTTCTAGAACATCATCACGTTTGGTCAAAACTGTCATTGCAAAGGTCATTCATGTATCCCTGATTTTTCTTGTGCTCATATACCCCCAATATTTCGCTTACATTCTCTTCAACCAAGCTGTCAAGGGTGATTGGGGATATGGTGATTTAAATGTCGCATTGTAGCCAATCAGATTGCTTGTTACAACCGGATGTGGGGACAAGAAGGAATATTCTACGCCCTGCCCCTGCCATTGGGAAAACTTAATGCAATAGGTGTCCAATTAGGGATTTTCAGATTGACTGAAAGAGATCTAAAAATTTAACAATGCTGTAACTCAAACTGTCTGTAAGAAATGAAAACTAATTTGTTGACTGCTGATTAGTGTAATAAACCTATCAAGTAATCACTTCCAATTGAGAAAAAATTAAGTAAATATTTGGGATTCCCATACTGGAAAATTGGTAAATTTCAGAACAGAAATTGGGAAAATGGGCTACTTTTAGAACTTGGACCTATATTTGACCTCTGGTGAAACCAAGGATGTATTTTATTCTCTGTTTTCTCAAGTTTCTCTCATCAGGCGATTGGCTTAACCTCAAGGAAATCAGAAAAGCATATACACAAGACAGTTTGAATGAATATAAATCTCAAGTCAGAGCCATACCAAACACCTCAAACAAATAAGATACAGATTGTCGAGGGAAATATTCTAATGACACTGTCCTGTTCAAGCATTAGACTTCTATTGCCAACTTTATTTCTTGCATGCTCTGTTGATTAGTTATCTCATTATACAGAATTAAATTGATTTTAGAATTTGTATACACCCATGCTGCGGCTAATATTCATGTGAAAACAAATTATGTTTATTAAACTTATGAATTTCATCCTTTGCTTTAATCTTCTTTTTTTCAAGGATCAGGTTCAGGTCAAAATGGGTATCATACACTGTTTTTTATTCTTATCCAAAATGGAGACATTTGGAGCGGTTTTCTGGAAAAATGAGCAGACTAGCGAATTATAAATACAATTCCCAAAATCACTACAAGACAACATATAATAAAAGTTCAGAAGGAGTCCTATTTATTGAAGGGGAATTGTTCAGATAATATGTTCAACAAATGACCGATTGAACATATATATGGGAACTACTCGTCAATGAGTAACTAATTAGTATTGAAAGTGTTAATAAGGAACTGTCTGCATAATAAAAATAGTTTGGTGCTAACTGGATTTTGTGATGTGTGCATTGTTGCCAACAACAGATGACTACCAACAAAACATAATTTGTGAATATTCCCACAGGATGGAATCATCTTTGAACACAGTGAGACCCAGAAGTTGATGATTTAAATGCAAATTTTACCTACCTGTTGTTATCCCAACGTCAAAATAAAGTAAATGAATAAATGTGACTCAGAACTGTGATGGTGCTTTTATAAGACAATTTGGGACCACAATGGAAATAAATGGTCTTAGGACTTATGCTATCCCCAATGGTGTTTGGTCACCTGGTGGTGCCAGACACTCCTTTTCAGACTTATACCCTGAATAAACGCCATACTCATGCTGGGCATTGGTCAACTGCGGAAGTGGCAATGTGCCATAATACATCACATCCTTCCGCAGGTGACCTATGTCCAGTAATAAATAAAATAATTTGACATTCTACATCTTACTAATTTCTGTTAATCTGGTAGGTGTTATATCACATATATATCATGTATTCCTCTGTCTATTTTTATCTATACATGTAGGTTGTCCTACACCAATGTGTGCTTTAAAGAGCATTAAAACATATCTTATCTTATCTTATTAATACTCCACTATTACAGCAACCATGATTATTATCATGCCAGAAACTTAAATTATGACTTAGCCAGCACCTATCGATACATATATATGTACTGATGTGTCATGGTTATGACAATATGAGGGTGTTGCCCTGACACCTGATTACCTGTTAAGTTTCTCAATTAATTTTCAAAATTTCAAGATATGATACTGAATTTCATCATAGTTAAATTGTCATAAGGCTAAGAAATAATATGATTGAAAATTTGGTATAAAATCTGTGTTCCACTGTGTGTTCCGGTTTTTTTGTCAAATATTATATTGATAATATTCGTATTCAATTGAACATATCAATCACGAATATCAAATCAGTAATCAAATTTGAAACAATATCCCATAAAAGGCAAACTGGTTTACCAAGTTACGAGGACGTTGTATATATGGAATTGATACAGACAAGACAGATGGTCCGAAATTGTGGGACGAATGTTTCAAGTACGAAACACAGGTCTACTTCCGGGGTCGATGACGTGTTCACCTGCCATGTTGGAATTTTAGCTCGGTTGCTAACTGGGCGACGCATTTTATTCGAACGTTCGTCAAGATCTCTTTCGCAAATTTATTACAGAACGATGAAGAGCTACTTGCTTGCAGATTTTTTACTATTTGCACACGTTCTTGCTGTGTGTTATGGTCTTTATCTGCCTGGTTTGGCGCCTGTAAATTACTGCCCGCCGGCCGACGCAAATTCTAATTGCGAGGTAAGAAATCAATACAATTGACCATCCGATGATCCGTGGATTAACATGAATCAACTTGAACTTGTGATTATGATTATTCATTTATTTTAGTCTTGTTATATTTAACAATACCAATTGACTCAAAATTGTAGAAATGCAATACAGACAGTTCACAAACAATTTTTATTAAGGATATCCTAAACGTGACAAAGATGGCCGAATGAGTTTTTATTAGACACTACGCCGCCCTAATGATCAGCTCAAACTGCCCGTTAGGGCGGCTGGTGAGTCCTCATACCCTACGTGGGGCTATTTCACAACATTTTTCAACTAAACAATGAATGCTGGCCTTATTATCTCACCATATATTTTCAGTCGGTACTCCCCGCCACAAGTTGACGCCAAAAGTTTCCTGTAATAGGCTGTATGCCAAAAGTTCCCTGTATCGGTGCATCTAAATCAGTAAATGCTCTAATTGGACATTTAATACTTGTTAAATTTTAAAAGTCGGCCATCTTCAATTTCTTGTTGACATTTTACAGGTCAGGGAGAACCCAAAATCGATGTACTAAACCTCGATTTGTCTTAAAAACCTCGATCGAGGTTCCTCGGATATTATGCAATTCCATACTAATTGCCTATTGTTTTGTTGACACCCAACGGGACCCTCGACATTAGGTAATGTGATTTCGAGGTAGTGCTGGACATCGTATACGACGGATCAACCGCTCATTATCTCTTCTCGATTTTAATTACAGCTAATTAATCTACATGTGTGTCACGCATATATTGGTAAACATCGAGGTTCAAACCTGAATATTCAGTTATTTCAGTCGCGATCGCTAAAAATCTTTCCCGCATTTAAAAGCAAATGTGTTAATCTTGAATTGCTATAACAAATGACGTTTGATTGGTTTTCTACAATTAAACAGGAAGGTCGAATACACTGTCTGGTATGGCCAGGGATGGATCCAGGGATTTTTTGGGGACACCTGTTTTGGGACCATGATATGCCGAAGGCATATCCCGAAGGCCATAGGCCCGAGATGGGAGTAGGTACGGGATGGGACGCCCCCCCACCCCCTCCCTTTAATAGGTGCAGCATTAAAGATCCCGCATAAGAAAATGCACTGGCTTACAAGGTCAAGATAAAGGCCAATGTATTATCTTATATATGCGAGGCTCCTTAGATGGGAGACTCTCATTTATATAAGAGAATGCATTGGCACAGGATTTTTGCTAAATTTCAAGAAACCCCAGTCATGAAAGGGTTAAATATTTCTCACTGGACACTTGATTAAGCAAATAAAGGTTCTATATCAACTGTATATTGATGATCTGCATTGCATGTTGTTGAATTATAATAGAAGATTTCCTTCAAAATATAGAAAATTCAGCTTTAATAAAACTATCCACTTGCATTTTGGGGACATTTAGGCCACCAAAGTTTGGGCGCCCAAACCTGTAACAGGTATCAAAAGAGCCCTGGATCCTTCCCTGGGTATGGCTAAATGTTATCGGAAGCGTGTACCCTAAAATAGCACAGAAATAACTAAAAAGTATGGAAACAAAATCGTGTCATAAACAATATATTGTTTAGCAGTTAAGTTAGGCCACTGTGATTCAAACAGACAACAGAGATCCGTGTGAAATTGGCCTCCGCTAGTCGAAGTATCCGGACCAATAGATGTCTCGAGTTGATCAGTTTAACAACGTAATTTTGCTCATTTGTTCAACGTTGGACCAATGTATTGGGCCTACGTTGGACGACATATACAGAGCGTTGGCCCAACGTCGGGCCAACGTTGATACCCAGACCACATGGTTGGCATAACGTTGGCCCAACGTTCGAAACTAAACCCTTTGGTTGGCATAACGTTGAACCAACGGAGGGACAACATTGGGAACTCAAACAAATTGGTTGGCATATAAACGTTGGGGAATTTGTTTTTTATTTGGCATCCGATAATCCATTCATAATTCAGTTACCACTACCTGATGCAAGTTTGTGAGAAACTACTATGCATGTCAATGTACACCGTGCAAACATTCAGAACTTTGTGATTCCGAGAAAAATATTGGGAAAATAATTAATTAATTTTACACAAAAGAGTATAGTTTCTCACAAACGTAAACCTACTTCGGATAGCGACCCGATGACTGATGGTGGCACCTCAAGAACGAACAAATCCTTGAATTCCAAATTAAAGAAACTGAATCCTTTATTTGCTAAAATCAATACCAGCAGCAGCACTGGACGAAACCCAGAACAAAACGCGCAATAAGAAAAGCACACCTGATCCGTTGTGCACGCGCGTAGAGTTTCACGTCAGAGCTTTCTACGTTGGCATTACGTTGGGCCAACATTATTCCAACTGACACCATCCAACGTATTTTATGACATATCGTAGGATATATTGTATCAGCAATGATTATACGTGTGTTTACGGAACAGAAAGTTCGTTGAGATATATATCACAATCATGTATGTGCGCTATATGTAATTGGACTGCAATGAAGCTGTTAGCGTTGACCCAACATTGGACCAACGTTATAATTCCAACATTGGACCAACGTTATAATTCTAACTGTTGCATGGGAGGAATACCTTAATTTGGGTCAACCAAATGCCAATAATGTAAACCCAACCAATGTGGTGTGCACATTAAATTCCATTTTCATGCTGGCCCAACGTTATAATTTCAACGGTTGGGAGGAATACGTTGGGCCAACCAGGCTTGTCACGAGTCAATTGGTACCAGTACCGGCGGTACTTGGCCGTTTCAACGGTACCGGCTCTGATACTCAGTACCGACGGTTCTCGGTACTCGCCAAAACAGTCAATAGATTAGTATAGATCGATTAAAATTGAAGGAACTTTGCTCTTTTAAGTGTGCCGCAACTGTCGCTTGCATTATGGTATGCTACTATGTGTCAACGGATCAAGCGCGCGGCGGCGGATGCCGAGTCTTGAAGCTGTTATCATTTTATTCAACAATGTACATATATACTCAATGTGTGTTACATTATAACTTACATCTGAGGATTGCAGCCTTGCGGGTACATACAATTTCTTTCAGTTTAAATTGTCATTCACCATATATATATATATACCCATCTTTCCGATGTATGTATTTGAGCGCCTGAAGCCCTAAACATAAAAGTTCTAACACCTATCATGCAGGCTGCCTAAATTATGGCACATTTTAGGTGATTGTTGTGGGTGATAAATCCAACTATTTCAGACTATACTAATGCATGTATGTCACACATTTATGTGTGGCTGCTTTGGCATACGTGCATTATGATAGTCTGACATGGGTTGTATTTATCATCCTCAACAATCACCAAAAACTGGCACAAAGTGCCATACATTACCAGTAATGACCACATTAGAATATACTCTTTTAAATGTGTGATATGTAGTGGAATAAACAATACAACACCAGTACCGGTACCGCGGTTCCAACGCAGTATCGGTACCGACTACCTTGGTACCGGCGGTACTTTGACAAATGACAAGCCTGGGGCCAACCCAGCCAATTTACTGTAGATAATTCCATTGGCATGTTCACGTTGGCACATAGTTGGGCCAACGTTATATTTCCAATGGTTGGGAGAAATACGTTGGGCCAATCAAGGGCCATGCACACGCATCCATCCATGGGAACTATCATTGAATCAAAATTCTAAAATTATATCCAATTTAATTTGCGTATATCAGCTGTATACTGTTGGTGCTAAATGTGTAACTTATTTACCCATGGTGAGCTATACGTTGGACCAAAAAAAACAACTACCCTATTTCATAATGGTATCATCCTCTACAGATCGACTGCATCTTCCTATTGGTCTTTCGACCTACCAATTTGCTAGCATATCACGAACACATATCAACCAAGTTAAAAAAAACAATCGACGAGAAACGCCATTTTAATTTTTAGTGCCTTAGCTTAAATATATATGCAATTATACGCGACAAGAACTCAGCGCAATCAGCCACTGCCACGGAAACAAGGGCATACAGATTGATCGTGTGCATTAATATAGGCCTACAACCCATTTCCAACCAACATGATCCATGAACATCCCATTAAACTCTTATTTTCAAGGTGTTAAAGACAACATATAATATAGGCTAAGTACTCACTCACCCATTTAGTATTTATCACCTGTAGTCCCGACTAGTTTACAGTCAAATGTGGGCGAAACTATCGCATTTTCTGTTTCCGTATTAATATTTGCAATGTAATGACAGTTCACATCTGAACGCAGAAATTGAGAAAATATCGCCAAACATTTTTGATCCATTGGGCTTCCATAATGTATTAATGTAGGCGTTTACAACAAAGGTCAGGGGTTGTTGATTACAAGCATTACGTTTTTGTTTAAAGATCATGAGTAGAGTTCTCGTTTAGCGATCACAATACGAGACATGGTCATTTTCAAGTATTGATTTTAGCAAATAAAGGATTCAGTTTCTTTAATTTGGAATTCAAGGATTTGTTCGTTCTTGAGGTGCCACCATCAGTCATCGGGTCGCTATCCGAAGTAGGTTTACGTTTGTGAGAAACTATACTCTTTTGTGTAAAATTAATTAATTATTTTCCCAATATTTTTCTCGGAATCACAAAGTTCTGAATGTTTGCACGGTGTACATTGACATGCATAGTAGTTTCTCACAAACTTGCATCAGGTAGTGGTAACTGAATTATGAATGGATTATCGGATGCCAAATAAAAAACAAATTCCCCAACGTTTATATGCCAACCAATTTGTTTGAGTTCCCAATGTTGTCCCTCCGTTGGTTCAACGTTATGCCAACCAAAGGGTTTAGTTTCGAACGTTGGGCCAACGTTATGCCAACCATGTGGTCTGGGTATCAACGTTGGCCCGACGTTGGGCCAACGCTCTGTATATGTCGTCCAACGTAGGCCCAATACATTGGTCCAACGTTGAACAAATGAGCAAAATTACGTTGTTAAACTGATCAACTCGAGACATCTATTGGTCCGGATACTTCGACTAGCGGAGGCCAATTTCACACGGATCTCTGTTGTCTGTTTGAATCACAGTGGCCTAACTTAACTGCTAAACAATATATTGTTTATGACACGATTTTGTTTCCATACTTTTTAGTTATTTCTGTGCTATTTTAGGGTACACGCTTCCGATAACATTTAGCCATACCAGACAGTGTATTCGACCTTCCTGTTTAATTGTAGAAAACCAATCAAACGTCATTTGTTATAGCAATTCAAGATTAACACATTTGCTTTTAAATGCGGAAAAGATTTTTAGCGATCGCGACTGAACTAACTGAATATTCAGGTTTGAACCTCGATGTTTACCAATATATGCGTGACCCACATGTAGATTAATTAGCTGTAATTAAAATCGAGAAGAGATAATGAGCGGTTGATCCGTCTTATACGATGTCCAGCACTACCTCGAAATCACATTACCTAATGTCGAGGGTCCCGTTGGGTGTCAACAAAACAATAGGCAATTAGTATGGAATTGCATAATATCCGAGGAACCTCGATCGAGGTTTTTAAGACAAATCGCGGTTTAGTACATCGATTTTGGGTTCTCCCTGACCTGTTTTACACAAGGCCATGTGATCGGAAGAACTACTGGATAATTTACTACGTCCGGTTTGGCCTATAGTCCGTTTTACGGATAACTATTTTTGACTGTTGCGTTCAAGCTGCAGACAGAGTTTAGTCTCTGTGCCAAGAGATGTCTTAACGCTGCAGGCACATGTATTTTTTTAAATAAAATATTTTTTTATAGAAATGTTTTGTCAGTTACAATTCATTCTGGCTTGACCTAGACCATTTTCAAACGAATATGGAAATTTCTGTTTCTCAGAATAATGCAGAATTAGCTGTAACCTACAAAAATCTAAAATAAATATGTATATAGGAGGTATCAAATTTGCTTCTAAAATAAATAAATACGACATTGCTTCACATTCCATGTAGGTGCTGACAGGGTAAGTCCTGTGTAGGAGACTGAACTCAGGATGGAGCTTATGTTGCGTTCTGGGACGGAAAGTATCCAAACACAGCGATCTGTAAATGACGAAATACCAAGCTGAAAAGTTTTCGCGATTGCCGCGCACTGTTTTTTTTTTATAGTTTTACGCTCGCTATATGTCATCAAAACTCAAATAAAATCACGTCATGTTGCATTATTATGGTTTAATTCTCCATTATACAGCACAAAACATGCTTTAAGTGTCATTTTCCGCCTTAGTTTTCTCCAGCTTGGTTCTGCTTGGTATTTCTACGCACCCTTGCTTATCGCCGGCATGCATTTACTATGGGATATTTAGAACAGGTCTATAAAACTAATTAGGCTATAACTTTGTTATCTTTCATATTTTGCGTGAAATTTCAAACATGTGCCAGGGACATATATCCCGTCCGGAATGTGCATAAACATTTCCAGTTTCTCATCGTATTTTTATTTATTTTATGCGACAAAATTGTCGTAAATGTCAGAAAACCACGCTGACCAGTCTATGTTTTGCTTTATGAGCTAACGCTTGATGAACATAGTTCTATTGAGATTTTTTTACGTCCTTTTATACCCCATAATCACTAAAATGAGATGTCTCTCACCCACCACACGATTTGTTAAAAGTGAAATTATAAGAAGTGAGATTGTTTTATCGGTTAGCAAATACATTTCCGGATAAAACGGAGTGATCTTCATATCCCGTATATTCAGGAGATGCATGTTCCAATGATATATGTAATTTTTGTTTTGCTGGTTCAAAATATAAAAAATCGACATCCCTGTACCCCGTCATTACCGTCACGCGGAGATTTGAAGCTATTAAAGTTGTCGGTTTGTTAGACGAAAATGAAACTTATAGATTTATATCAATGTCCCATGCTTGTGTCGAATAGAAACCAGGTCCACATTTGTCAAGTGTTGCGTTCAAGCTGCAGACAGAGTTTAGTCTCTGTGCCAAGAGATGTCTTAACGCTGATATTTTTTTATAGAAATGTTTTGTCAGTTACAATTCATTCTGGCTTGACCTAGACCATTTTCAAACGAATATGGAAATTTCTGTTTCTCAGAATAATGCAGAATTAGCTGTAACCTACAAAAATCTAAAATAAATATGTATATAGGAGGTATCAAATTTGCTTCTAAAATAAATAAATACGACATTGCTTCACATTCCATGTAGGTGCTGACAGGGTAAGTCCTGTGTAGGAGACTGAACTCAGGATGGAGCTTATGTTGCGTTCTGGGACGGAAAGTATCCAAACACAGCGATCTTTAAATGACGAAATACCAAGCTGAAAAGTTTTCGCGATTGCCGCGCACTGTTTTTTTTTTATAGTTTTACGCTCGCTATATGTCATCAAAACTCAAATAAAATCACGTCATGTTGCATTATTATGGTTTAATTCTCCATTATACAGCACAAAACATGCTTTAAGTGTCATTTTCCGCCTTAGTTTTCTCCAGCTTGGTTCTGCTTGGTATTTCTACGCACCCCTGCTTATCGCCGGCATGCATTTACTATGGGATATTTAGAACAGGTCTATAAAACTAATTAGGCTATAACTTTGTTATCTTTCATATTTTGCGTGAAATTTCAAACATGTGCCAGGGACATATATCCCGTCCGGAATGTGCATAAACATTTCCAGTTTCTCATCGTATTTTTATTTATTTTATGCGACAAAATTGTCGTAAATGTCAGAAAACCACGCTGACCAGTCTATGTTTTGCTTTATGAGCTAACGCTCGATGAACATAGTTCTATTGAGATTTTTTTTACGTCCTTTTATACCCCATAATCACTAAAATGAGATGTCTCTCACCCACCACACGATTTGTTAAAAGTGAAATTATAAGAAGTGAGATTGTTTTATCGGTTAGCAAATACATTTCCGGATAAAACGGAGTGATCTTCATATCCCGTATATTCAGGAGATGCATGTTCCAATGATATATGTAATTTTTGTTTTGCTGGTTCAAAATATAAAAAATCGACATCCCTGTACCCCGTCATTACCGTCACGCGGAGATTTGAAGCTATTAAAGTTGTCGGTTTGTTAGACGAAAATGAAACTTATAGATTTATATCAATGTCCCATGCTTGTGTCGAATAGAAACCAGGTCCACATTTGTCAAGTGCGTGGATAAATGATGATCACACTTACTCCGCTTATTTCTCGGCCAGAAATATGTGTTTTGAACTTTTGATAACAATTTATTTGAGACAAAAACTGCTGCGGGCATGTCAGTCGGTGTAATCTTATCAAAGTCGCTGGGCATCGTGCATGGTTCAATAAGATCTAGTGATCATTCCTTCGTCCATATAGCCGGCCAATTGATGACTTTAATGTTCCACTGTCCGATCTAACAACAAATTTGTTGAAAATGTCCAACTTAATGTCAGTTTGCATACCAAGCCAATAAAAAAGAACAAAATACGTTGAATACTTATAGGTATCATGTCTATGACACATGCATGCAGCCATGGCGATTGGCGAACATCTACAAAGCCACATATCATAAAATGAGATTTTGTATGTAGGCCTACCTAGCTATATACATGTAAATCTTCAAGGCCTCCATAATTACTAACATTTTACACTATGCTGTAATAGTATATACGCAAGACAGAATTTATATTGTTCGCTTGGTTCAACTAGGATGTTTCACTATATTACACACTCACACCGTTGTAATGGTTTGCTAACAATAAAATCTTGAAATCAGTTAACGGTTATTCGTGAAACGGACTATAGGCCAAACCGGACGTAGTAAATTACCCAGTAGTTCTTCCGAGCACATGTCCTGGTGTAAAATGTCAACAAGAACATGAAGATGGACGACTTATCCGGGTCACCAACATTCAACAGTTTAGAAATGTCAGATTAAAGCATTTAGATACACCGACACAGGGAACTTTTGGCGTCAACTTGTGGTGGGGAGTACCGACTGAAAATATATGGTGAGATAATAAGGCCAGCATTCATTGTTTAGTTGAAAAATGTTGTGAAATAGATAGCCCCACGTATGGTATGGGGGGCCGTGCGGCACTATAAATGATGAAATACATTTCTAGTGCAATCGGGTCTAGTTTTTATACCCCTCTCTGACTCTGAGTCTCTCCGATAAATTCCAGCCATTGCAAGACTATGTTTCCAATTTACATGAAATTTCACAAAGATATAGGAATATGATCGCAATGTTTTTTTTTGCATCACATCCATATTTTTTAGGACTTTGTGGTCCCAATTTTTCAAATCACAGAAACCCTGCCAATTGAATAATTGATGCAACATTTTAACAGGTCTGGCTCATGTGGTGGAAATCTGACTATATATAGCCACAATACCTCCCCCGAGATGTCGCTCGTAAGCTGACTTCCGGTATTAAAAAATAGGCAACCCGACCAAGGAACCGGAGCGGGGTGTTGCAATCTATGGAATCACATGACACTCGATCTTGATAGATCTTTTTGGTTTTCGCGCTAAAACGAAAGCTGAATAAATAAGCTTTCACTTAGTGTTAAAATAAACTACCGGGATCAATTAGAACCTGATAAAAGATTTTTTCGATAATTAGGCGGACACTGTCATTGGTTAATATGAACTTCACGTGGATATATTTACACACTAAGTGTTGTCATCACTAAATCCAGCATTCTGATTGGTCGGCGCCCACGTGGCTAGTTGCAGTTATTTCTCGGTGAATGCGTAACGCCTCATGACACCAAGCTAATAACACCATCGATACGTCATTAGGTTTGGAAAGACGAACGCGTAATGCTTTGGGCGCATTTTGACTCGCGCAGGATTGACTTAATACATCATCGGGTTTCAACATGAAGAGAAATTGTTCCTATTAACCCTATTGGGTATTTTGGGCTGATCTTGTCACGATACACTTTTCGATTTAAATATATTTACAAAAGCGGCTTTTTCGCTAAATGTATATAAATATAAGGATTAACTGTCATGTGGACTATTTTTATGGAGATGTAACGGTGAGGTAAGTGGACATAACTTGTATGTAAAACCCTTCGGGTTTTACACAAGTTATGTCCACTTACCTCACCGTTACATCTCCATAAAAACAGTCCACATGACAGTTAATCCTTATAAAAAGTACGGTAATATTTGAGACAGAAAAAAATATGATTTACCTGCTGCGCTCTCATCGACCACGCGGTATCACCCGTGGTTAAAGTAAATGGCGAACCAAATTTTATAGTGGCTATAAATAGACAAACGAATATGGCAAGGGTGATAATTCACTGAATAGTTCTCACTTCCGCTTTAGATCGAGATCTGAAGCAAAGCACGTTTTCGCGAATGGAACGCTTTTTACGAAGCAAAAGCTATAATAAGAATATATTTCACTTGTTTATTTTGTGGTAGGTGAAACTAAACATTGAATACGTATATTCTGAGTCCCATGGCCTTGTTCCCATTGTCTCCGACACAACTTATCAATTGTTGTGATTACCGTTGTTTCAGTTTCACACCTGAGTACCTGGTCAAAACAGCTGATCGCTACAGGTGGTAGATTATATTTGATTTTGTTAGCAGCAATAAACACGTTGAAAGTGTAATTTTACACAAAATAGTATAACATTATGTGATAATAAACTGTATGTATAACATAAGTAAAAGTGGTTTAATTATATTATACTGTGTGCATTCAAGCCTTGAAATTGTGTGCCTGTCATTTGCAGAATGAGGTCCCCAGAGGGTGAATTTGGTGATGCTAACACGCTATGCTGGTTAGCATCACTAAATTTGCCCTCTGGGGACCTCATTCTGCAAATGACAGACACTATTTCAAGGCTCGGATGTATAATATATGTAATAATCTCATTGAAAGCTGTGATGTGTAAAGTATTGTAGTGACAGTCACAGGCATTCTAAACAGTTGTGGTAGAGCACAGGGGTGGGTCTTTAGTGAACCATCAGTCACTATAACACAAACATTTATGGGGCTCTGAGTCTTGGTCAGGCAGGGTCTATAGTAAACTGAGCCTACCTTTAAAAGTCTTCATCATGCATTTATTTGATACTGTACTCATGCCAAACGGAACACATTCCATAATTGAGTGATATCATATTATATATTTTTGCAAAAATTGAGGACCTCACAATTAGCCAACATAAACACTACCTCAATAAAATAAGCTGATTTAATCCCTTCTAATTAATGGGGCCGACTTCGCGTAGGGACATCTTCGTATGGGCCCGACTCCGTGGGGGGGGGGGGGGGGGGGGGACTTCTCCAGATACCGCCCACTTACCTTAATATAAATGGACTTCTTGTACAAAGTGATGGGAGAATAGATGCATTAAATTTCTATTTATTAAGAAGATCTCAATCACTGTTTAGAAGGTCTGTGGTGACAGTACAGATTATTTAAAATCAGTTGCACTCACTGGACTGTCATACAGTGTATGACTGAATGCTATCAGGATAACATAATAACAAGCCCAATGCCCATTTATTTCCAATATGCGGTGCTCAGGGGGACACAGTTTTTAGTTACCGTAATTATAAGGGAGAGGCAAGTTATACATTTTGAACTTCAAGTTCACATTCTTGGGAGTTCTAAAGAAGTGAAAGGCAATATTATCAAGATCAAATCAAGGACATTCGATAAAGTGAGCTGGATTTGGCGGATTGTCATTCACATAACTTAGCTGCAGCATGCTATGTCATTCTATAGGCTGCTTTCCAGATATATATACATTCTGGCAAAATGTTGCAATTTTCTTCCCTTTTTCCATGTTGTCCACCACTTGCCGCTCATGGCACATTCACAACTGACAATTAATTCCATCATATTTCAACAGAATATAACATTAAGTAAGACAAGGACACAATATTACCTAACTGAGTGAATCCTGGTGTGTTCTATGTCATGGGTTCGACTTTGGAGCATTTCTCGAAATATGAATTTGTCACGTCTTAAAACTGAAATTTTTCAAAGTCATTTTTTCTAACTTAGACCAATTCTAAGTAATGAAACTCAATCAAATGGTTATGTTTATGTTCTAAATAACTACAATACCCAAAATATTTCAACAAAATCTCAAATACAAAAAAGTTTGTTATGTTGCTACTATATAGTCAGATTTGCACACAATGTGCAAGTCGAGCTATACAGTTTTGGTATGAAATTTTATATTTCTACCAAATACCATTTCTTTTGAAATCCAATTGGTTATTTCTCAATATTTGGGCAACAATTGATGCCGGGGACAACTAGTTAAAAAAAATAAAGTGATTTTTTGATGTTTGAAGAAGATTACAAAATTGTCACAATGTAATCTTCAAATGTACATTTTCGGTTAAAAAAATATTCCTTCTGGAAAATATTGAATATAGCCATATCAACATATTGAAATCAAACATTAGTTGACAGAAATAGCTATGATCTTTGTACTTGAAAACTTTGATTATAAACTGATATCACAGTCCTGGGAATCACTGTCCATGTAATATTCAACTTGATTAAAATATATAAAGTAAATAGATATATTACCTCTACTACATAGAGAGAACTACCAGTTGGGCAACCTCAGATTTTGTTATGATGCATATTGAAAAAAATGCAATTACCTTTCCACAATTCACATGTGGCAATTAAGTAAATTTCTCTTAATGCGCTCGTTAGGTCAGATAAACTCTACTTTGTCGGAGTTGTACATAAAAAAATAATTTTCCATCCATATATTCACATTTTTGTCAAGCGGCGGCGAAAATTCAGTGACGTAATTTTACAAAAACAGGACGTTATCGAACCAGTTCCCTATTACACATTCCTTAATGCAAATTCGCAATAAAACTCCAGCGCGAGTTATCTCCCATCGCTCCGATGTGATGCGGAGCTGGAAAAAATTTGCAGACACCAGCCCAAAAATATACTTTCATATCTCAAGGTACCAACCACCCCTACTTGAAAAAAAATATATATATTAGTATGAGATGGTCATTCCTACATCATCTAGTCATGCGAAGGAGTTAAAATTTGTAGTTAGTAGTGTAATAATAGAGCCAGTTTCAACACATCCGATGTCTGTTTTCTCGCATCCGTAACCCCTATTATTCGGATTATCACCGGTTGGCTATACGCGAACGAACTATTGGGTGGTTTTTGAAATGCTGAGGAATCCCTGATAGTTAGACTTGAATGAATATTCGAGGAACTAACAGCCATTTTCTGGTAAGTGGGGAAAGATAGAAACAATCTGAATACACTGGTCATCGTTTCAAGAAAAAAATACGGAATATGATGATATAAACTCAGAATGGGCGAATGTGTGTGTGGCATAAAATATAGTATATTTATTTAATATTATTAAATACTATTATATTTAACTAACAGTGATTCCTAGGGACTGTGCTGATATATAGCCCAATTTGCACATTATGTGCAAATCTGATTATATAGTCAGATCTGCACATGAGTCAGACCTGTTTAAGCGTATACTTCATGGTGGATTATGTTAGAAATACAAAATGTGAACTTTATTGAGATTTAAAAATTTACAGGCAATGGTCCAAGAAAAAAAAGTCCATATCTAAGAATCAAATATGGGAATATGTACTGAACACTGTGATGAATGATGTACTACAAACAAAATATTATATTTCTTAAGTGTTCTTTGAAAAAATTACTTTGAACCAGTTGTTGACAAATGATATACTAACTTCACAATATGGTTGACCGAGAGCCAGTAGTTTATGGGTCATCTTTTCATGGCTGGTGTTAATTGCTTTTAGCTGGTGTCAACTTCTAGTCTTCCACATGAGTGATTATCCTATGAGTGACAGAGTGAGTGGTGACCTACTTACTAGAAATAGTGTGGTGGTCTGGTAGGGTTTGATTGAGGATTAGCATTCTATTATCAACAGAGTCCACAGCGGTTACAATGGCCAGCTGTTAACCCACGCCTGCCAGCATCCACACAGCCAATGTTTAAGCAAGTATATATCATTTGTCAACAACTGGTTCAAAGTAATTTTTTCAAAGAACACCCAAGAAATATAATAATTTTTTTGTATAACATCATTCATCACAGTGTTCAGTACATATTTCCATATTTGTCCGCCGACCCAACGGGTTCGGAGGACTATTATAATCAGCCTGTGCGTCAGTGCGTGCGTCCGTGCGTGCGTCCATGCGTCCGAGGTTTCCGGATGATAACTTTAGTAGTTAGAGTAAACCAAATTAAATTTGGTATGTGGGTTTACTAGCAGAAAAGACATGTCAAGTTCGAATTCTGGTTCCGTCCGCCAATTTTCACCAGAGTTATGCCCCCTTTTCGACTTAAAATTTGACCGTCTGTTAACATTTTTGGTTTCCGACCGATAACTCCAGTTTGGATTATTTGATCTGAACCAAAGTTGGTATGTGTATTTCCCAGCTAAAGATACAGGCCAAGTTCGAATATGGGTTCCGTACAATTATTTTTACATGAGTTATGGCCCTTTTTCGACTTAGAATTTGACCGTCTGTTAACATTTTTGGTTCCGACCGATAACTCCAGTTTGGATTATTTGATCTGAACTAAAGTTGGTATGTGTCTTTCTCCCAGCTAAACACAGGACAAGTTCGAATTCGGGTTCCGCCCGCCAATTTTCACCAGAGTTATGTCCCTTTTTGACTTAGAATTTTTGCCAATTTGAGGTTTCCGGATGATAATTTAGTAAATGTGTACTGAATGAAATTAAATTTGGTATGTAGGTTTACTAGCACTAAAGACAGGTTTTTATGCGCAAACAACGGTCGTATCAAGCCAACGCTTATTGATTCTTAGATATGGACTTAGTTTTTCTTGGACCATTGCCTGTAAATTTTATTTTTTTAAATCTCAATAAAGTTCACATTTTGTATTTCTAACATAATCCACCATGAAGTATACTCATAAAATGTTGCATCAATGGGCATGGTTTCTGTGATTACTAACATACATGAACAGAATCCTGTATTTGGACTCTATCAAAAAATTTGGTCCACAAAACGCTTAAAGGATATATATATTTGATTGAGAAAATTAACTGGAAAGTGAGCGAAATTATGCCAATCACCAGAAGTCAAAACTAATAAAGCAAACAAATATAATTATTGTGGCATCTTATAGATTAGGATTCCAGGATGAGGAGAGGGACCGTCATTTTATAAAATAACTCACTGTTTTAGCTACAAATCCATTCAGTTGAACACAAATATGTGGCCATTTGCTTTTTGGGACTATTTTTTGGTATGGAAAGCCAAGTTGGCAATGATGTGAGCTGGATCATAAGGACGTATAAGGCTGTCTATTTTGCCACTATTTCACTGATACATCATGCACAATTGATACTTTATAACATATTTAAGCAACATATTTAAGCAAAAAATTACACTGTAAGCTATATTTTCAACATTCCCTACGATATCAGATGCGTCATATTTTGTGATACTGGTGCATTTTGACACAAATGGCCTGGCATACATTCATACTTCAGAGATTTCGTAACATAAATTACCCCAAACAGTTGAAAAACAACACTAGTAAGCTAGCATATATTGTAATTTTAAATAATTATAGTTTAATTACCCCTAATATTGTTTTTAAAAATATTTTGAACTCATTTTATTATATAATAGTCATCCATCAAACCGAAACCAAAACGAGATTTCGACATGTTTTTGTTTTTCTGACAAAGTTGATAAAACAATACAACAGCCCTAAAAATTAACTTGGATGACCGATTGCGCAGTTATCTATACCTGCATGGATTACAGATGTTGTGGATTATTTCCACTGTGTATTATGCATGTAACCTTGTTTTGATTGCTTTTAATAAGAATAGTTTGCATCTGCAAAGAGGGAAACGCATGCTACTCTAAAACTAGAGTTGGGAAGGACCGGGAAACCCTACCCTCTAACAAAATAATACTTGATAGGTAGCCACATTATTTAATAAATTCTGTTTATATATGAATACCGTGTTTTAGGTTGTCAATCTAATGCATATTCAGGTTTTTTTCCATGTGTAAAGACAAAAATTATTTTAAAGTGAATTATTTCATACTTGTGAGAAATTTCGTTCGGAGGGTCTTGACACCACTATGTGTTGGCTTGTTGCATGAGCCGAGATTAGTCGAATTGCCCAGGCTCATATCATAAACCCCTAATCTAGGATGCAGTTGGAACTTGAAGTTTTGACACCCCTCTTCAACCCAATGAAGACTCTCTAGTCACATCCAGGTGAAGAGCAATGTACATACATGTATTATACATTTATTATTTAGTGCATTAATACATTTTGTTATTGGAAATCTATCATTTACAAAATATTATGTAAATTAGTGCAGCGTGAGGTATAGTCCTGTCATATGTGTTTTGGTAATAGTGGAGCATGGCTACTAGAAGAGTTCCGTTGGAGGTTTTTTATCCAGGAAGAGAAATAACATCTTTAGTTGGTGTTTAACACCATTCCAGAAAGCCTACCATTTCAAAGCCAAGAGTATACCATAGCACAACACTGGTTCATTCCATCCAATTCAGGACTTTTTCCTCACACAATGGAAATTCTTTTATAAAATTATTAGTTAATGTCAATACATGCACAGTTGCATGCTCCCTGGAAACTCAACAGATTGAAAACTTTTAGACCATTTTTTTATTTAAAAATAAAATGTATGAACTAATATGAAGAGGATTCTTAGTTGCTTTGATTCAGATTTGATCAATTGGAGTTAGTCAGGAAAAAGAAAAGAGAAAGTTGAGCTATTAGGGAATAAACACTTGCCAGTATCTTCTCCAATTTGTTACCAGTTACTCAAACTCCTAAAATGCCTCCAAGTACATTTATCTTGTCATGTGTCATTGCAACTAATCTGACCTGTGAACTTTTTTTTTAGTACTCCATCCAAGTTTTTGCAAACAGGCTGAATTCTTTGGAGACAGTTGTGCCATATGAATACCACAAGTGAGTTTACTGATAATTTAGGTTTGTGCTTCAATTCTTTATTTGGCCTATTTTTTATAAAATTTGATAAGTTTTTGGATCTTTCTCATTCCAAAAGCCTCCCTGAAAAAAATTTCATGGAAAAAACATGGGAAAATGAATCATGGAATAAATAATAATAAATAATAGATATAAACTGTGATAATGTGACTTTGTGTCGATAGAAAATGTGATGTCATTGTATATCTACTAGACTAGTAGACTTATTCTGTTACCAATGTTAGACTGTTACCAATGACTGGGTTCAAACAATAGTCGGTCAGTCTTAAAACAGCAGGTTTGGAACTATGTTTTATGAGATATGTTTGGATTTTAGGTTTGACTTCTGTATTGGAGATGAGGACAATAATTCTCCAGTTGAAAACCTTGGTCAGGTTGTGTTTGGTGAGAGAATTAGACCCACCAACTACCGAGTGAGTATTCTTAGCATGGTTCCACTTCTACTTGGTGGACATCACTGAATAAAGGTTTCGGTTGTTGTCCCTACAATTCGAGGAAGCTAGTCAGGCCTTTAAATTTCAGACAATATTTTTAATTGTGGTCTGGTTCAGATATAGCATGGCTGATGTCAGTTAACAGGAAGTTCTGAGCAATACTGTTATGAGTAACCACATGGAACATATCCATATATTTGATCACTGATTAAAGGATATCTCACTTCAAAGCATGTAATGTCGATAAAAAGTTCAGGAGATAAACATACTCTGTTTCGTTGAATATTCGGGATTCGAGCATGAAAACAGCCAGCTCGTTCACAAACTGTTTCCAGCATCTGTATTATTCTTGCAAAGATATCAAATCAAGTTGTCCTCTAAAATACTTTATTGATATCCCAACAAGATGGAGAGAAGTTTTATACATCTCTATACTTTTATACGCATGATATGTGTCCGGGGGTATGGTAGCGGGGGAAATATGGGCTGGGGGAATGGGACCCTAAACATTAAAATCAACTGGCCATTCAACGGAAAAACTTAGCTAGGAGAAGGGGGCCGTTGACGGGATCGCATGCCGGTATAGCGGAAAACCCTGGATTAATGATTAAGTATTTATTCACTTGCAGGTTAACTTCACTAAAGATGCCAGATGCGTGAATGTCTGTACCAAGTCTTATGACAGTTCGGATAGCACTAAACAAAAGAGGCTCAAATTCTTACTGAATGCCATTAGTCTCAATTACCAGAATCATTGGTATGTAATGCATAAGATTCTGAATGTTTTCAGTTCCACCTTAAGGATTCTTCTTAAGTTATGGTTCTTTTTATGTGTACCCATACCATAGTATGGTACACAAAGTATCAACGTCCGGGTCTGTCTCTCTGTTCATCTGTCCATAGACACTTTCCGCATGGTGTGATAACTGAAACTTTTTCTATCTGTTGGAAACCAAATTTTGTATATGAATTTCTCAACCCAAAATACAGATATAGTTTGAATATGGGTATGATAAGATTTTTTTTATGGATTCAATATCTTTTTTTTTGGCTTAGAATTCACAGATGCTACGATAATGCTAACATTTTTGTCTGATCAGAATCAAATTTGGTATATGAGTTTCTCAGCACAAAATACAGATTAAGTGGGTTTGTGATCTGATGTTTTTAACAGAGTTATGGCGAGGTGAGGCGAGTTTGTAATTTTGTTTTGGATTAAAAAACTTGCTCAATTTAACCCAAATTATTATTTTATTTTATTTTTATTTTCAACTTAGTAATAAAAAAAAAACTGAATTTTGGTTCTCAGGCACCACCACATTGAATAAAAAGGGCCGCGTTAAGCCTTTATTATTTCTATGCTTGATGATGTTATGACCAAAAAAAAATTATATGTAGACATTACTGTTTCAGTATAATTACCAATAAAAGTCCAATTAGTGCCATAAGATCAGATAAGATACTAAATTTTAATCAAAACTTGATGGTAAACATGAGAAAATGTCAAAGCATTGAAAATATATTCAGAAAATCGTATTCAAACTATTATATTTTAACTTACTAAACATTTAGCGATGTTTGTTGACAAATCACTGTAACAGTTTTGTTTACATAGCGCCGGTTTCTGTACACGCAAAATATTGTTACTGGAGGACAATCTATTATGAATATGAGAACAAATTTATATCTATTTCTCCATGTTCTTCTTTGTGGGGATATTTTTACAGACTTTTATAACTTTTGGCTCATTTACCCACTGCAAATGCCTTGGGTCTATTTAATATACATTTTAGTTTTCTTGCTTTTGTAGGATAACTCCAAATATGGTTGTTTGATCCCCCAAATAGAGTATGAGACCAATTTGCTCAAAACGTTGAACACTTCATTTGTGCCATGCCTTTTGGTGCAATTGCTATGATATGGAAAACATATTTATACTCTGTCTTAAGGCAAGGAAGTGGTAGCAATTAAATCACTAATCACTGTAGTGTATGCCTAAATGCATTAAACAGTACTATTCTTGGTGGTAAATGTATGAATTTCAGTCAAAAATTACTCCCCTTTTATTTAAAAAACTGAAGATCAAATGTAATATTCCTTCTGAATACATCCGTTTCACTGTTGTCGGTAATTGTCCCATGAAAAACAAATTGGGGGACTATAGTAATCAGCGGTGTCCGTCCTTCGAGGCATGCGCACCTATCCATATGTCCGTCCCAGATGGTTTCCGGATGATAACTTTAGTTTTAGTAATCTGATTGTTTTTAAATTTGGTATATCCATCCACCTATTTATTTTTACCGGAATTATGGTCCTTGTTGACTTATAATTTTAAAATTATTTGGTTTCCGGGTGATAGCTTTAGTAACTTATTGTTATCTGATTACTTTCAAATTTTGTATATGGATTACTCAAATGAAAATTCAGATCAAGTTCAAATTTATGTTCGGTCTGCCCATTTTTACCACAGTTATGGTCGTTGTCGACTTATAATTTGAGAATCTCACCCCAGTTCGAATCTGGGCTACATCCGATGAATTTTGTGTCCGTAATTGCGCGAATCATAAATAGTTTTATTTCTAAAAAATCCACCGGACAAATAAAGCAACCTTATTTGGTGGTATGTGGCCTAACAGCCTTTTATTTTAATGATCTTTCCACTGATATTTTGATAATATATCTACAAACTTTTATGTTACGAGTGCTATGTATCACTCTGAGCCTTGTTTTAGTCAGAATGTTATCAATTGCAGGATAGTGGATAACATGCCGGCTACATGGTGCTACAACATCTCCAGTACACAGAGGTACTGCCAAGTAGGATTTCCTATTGGTTGCTTGGTAACAGCCAATGGTATCAAAAAGGATGCATGTATAATTGATGTAAGTGTTAGATTAAATGCCCTTGGCAGTCTCAAGTCTCAAATTATACCTATATGTACTTATGTGTGTGTTATTTTCTATGGTTCAAACTAGGTGTATAAATACATAAAATAATTTAACCCTTTCTTTACTAATTATGGCTTATTGCTATTCATCGGAAAGTTCTCAGTGAGAGCTTTCCGATGAATGGCAACAAGCCATATTTCTGACTAAATCCTGAAAAATTACCCATAATTCTGCTGTGGTTAAGGAGTCGATTATTTAGGGCATTACTGTACTTGTCAATGATTATTATTTAGTAAAGAAAGGGATAAGAAACAAAACAAATGTTATATCAACAATTTTGGTTTGAAATATTCCCTGTAGGTATGTTATGATACCCCTCCTTTAAAATATATGTTCTTCTTTGGAGATTCAAATGAACCAAGTCTATTTAAATTAATTTAGCAAAAATTGTGACGATAGAGTTTTACTCATCTTTTTTGTGTAGTCATGTTTAATTTCACATCCATAATGTAAGCAGTTATTTATTATGGCCATTCTGATTCATGAATAATTTCATGGTTTATGTAATTTCCTGAAATGTTCTTGTCAAAATTTTTATGCTCACATTGAATCCACCATCTATATTTTTTCCCAAATGAATTCGAGGAGGAAATAACACAGAATATGAATTACACTGGATATATGTGTAAATATATGTATTAAATTTCACTTCATGTTTCTTCCGCAGCCTAAATTCAAACAAGCAGACACCTACTATGTATTCAATCATATAAGGCTAAGTTTTGACTACCACAGTGGACAAAATGAAGATTGGGGTAGAGAGTACCCTAAATCAGGACGCATCATTTCTGTTAAAGTAGAATTTGACAGGTATGTCCAAACAACCACACCCGGTAAAGTAGTCATGCTGATATGTCCTGCTGAATTACTTTGATGCTTATAGGGCAATGTGATGACATTAAGAAAAAGTACTGTTTGTTTAAAGTTGTCATTTTCGTTTGTGTTGTGAAATTGTCACTGAAAATACAATAAAATTAATGAGTATCTGGGACTATTATACATATAATATAACATTTATTGAATACATTTTCCTGACAACAAAAATATCTCGATGATGAGCTTTCTATAATTGCATTCCGGGTTATCTGCCATCTGTAACATTACTTCGTACTAAAGCAGACAGTGAAATGATGGAATCTTGTTACCTTATTCTATGAAGCAGAGAATATAGAAACCAACAGCAACATTTGAGTACATTACACCTTTAAGCTATGAACTGGATTTTATATTTAATTTTTTTCTTCCAGTTTGGATCGTAAAGAAACTGATAAATGTGAAAACGCACCTCCACTTGGTTTCAAAAAAGACTTTAAAGGGAAGAAGGACATTGTTTACTCATTGGATGTAAAGTGGGTTGTAAGTTTCTTGTCTTTCTATCATCTTATCTTTATTTAAAAACTCTGACAGTTTTGAGCAATATTTTTTCGTAACACTAAATTGATCGTGGGATGAAAATATCTTTTATTCATGTGCAAATTTTGGTGGCTTAGAATGTGTTTACGAAGTGCTAGAAATTTAGCCACCTGACACAGTCTTGTGTAAACTTCAATTCAAAGGTTTTTAGCTCACCTGAGACAAAGTCTCCGGTGGAGCTATAGTCATCACTCCTCGTCCGTCGTCCGTCCGTCCGTCTGTCTGTCCGTCTGTCTGTCCGTCCGTCAACTTTTTTAAAAACATCTTCTCCTCTTAAACCATCATACCGAATTGGTTCATATTTGGTGTGTATGTTCCCTAGGTGACTCTCATTCAGATTTGTTCAAATGAGGTCACTGGGTCAAATAGTTGCGAAACAAGGGCCATAACTCTATTCCTCCATAGTAATTCTTACAACAACTTCTTGTTCATAACCATTGGGCCAATTTAGCTAATATTTGGTATGGAGAGTCCTTGGGTGACTGGTGTTCAGATTTGTTCAAATGAGGTCACCCGGTCAATTAGTTGAGAAACCAGGGCCATAACTCATAGTGATTCTTACAATGACTTCTTCTAAAAAAATATTTGGCCGATTTAGCTTATATTTGGTACAGAGATACCTTGGGTGACTGGGGTTCAGATTTGTTCAAATGGGGTCACTGGGTCAAATAGGGGCAGAGCCAGGGACATAACTTTAAAAACAAAATATTTAATTTTTGCATTTTGACCTTTAATTTTTGTTTAGGACACATCACAGCCTCATATTTCTTACCTAGATTTTTCTTAGCATGTTCTTCATCTGTATGGATTTTGGTATTGTTTATTTAACCCCTTCCACTCTTGTTTTGATATAGAATTCATCCAAGACAGGATTACTCAAACATTTTTCATCTGATCAACACCAAATTTTGTATATGAATTTTTGACACTTATATACAGATCAAGTTAAAATATGGGTTTGATCCGATATATTTTAACAGAGTTATGGCCCTTTATAATTCACACCTCTTTGCTATGCACTATTAATTTTTAAGAGGACACTCTAGCCTGTATTATTGAAAAAGCCAATTTATCATAGTGTGGTCACCTGATCCTCTTGCTGAATACTGCTTGCTTCAGACCAGTTTATCATCTGTCATTACAAGACATGACATTAGCTAAACAACTACCAGAGTCTACAAGGAATAGTCCATTGTTCATTTCTCCAAGCCTGGACATAGTGTGTCTGACATTTGCAGAATGAAGTCCCCAGATGGTGAATTTAGTGTTGCTACCCCATACAACAGGCTAGCATCACCAAATACACCTCAATTACCTTATTCTGCTTAGGCCTCATCTTCTGGGACAATTTTTTTAAAAACTTTTTTTAAAATTTGAAAAAAAGTGACACCATTATTTCAGCCAAACCTTGGCTGTTTATTTCACAGCAGTTTCTGGGATAACCTGTGTGTCGGCTCAGAACAGGCGTGCCAATTGAGGAGAACACGCGAAGGATTTGTGTAAATGTTAGCCCAAACGACATTTCGAAGTAACGACTGCTTTGTTGTTTATTTCGAGGAATAATACCGCATCATATGAATTCAGCCCAAATATATTGACAGGTGTCAAGGGTCAAACTCAAAACTGAGCAATAAAAAACTAATATTAATAAATACCGAGTATATTTAATTTAACGCCAATGGGTCGTTTATGTGCGTTCAAGAGTGTATTTATGCCTAAAGCAAAGTGAAATAACGATCTTAAAATGAATTGGCCGGTATATTGTATTAGTTATCAGGGTTACCAGGGTCGTGGTTGCATAAATTACAATATAGTTTATGTTTATGCTAAGATAACTTGATCGGTATTGAGGTTAACACATGTCCCATATATGGACATTCCAAATATGGAAAGTGACGTGCGCAAAATATAGCTGTGCATCGATATCGGTTATCTGGGTCAGATATATTTATAGCGTCGAAGCGAAGAAATGTCAAATTCCTTGTCTGGATACGCGTCTTATTCTCACGTATACCGTGTTTATATCGGTTTTATTCTATGTGTTGTTGTGTATTGTATTACTTTGATCAAGGTTGCGCTTTTGTTATTCTCACAAAAGGTAAATTTGATGCGTGTTTACATTTCAAAATTCCGTCGGCCATGTACAGTAACACTGAATTCCACATTCCTGAATTACGAGACTAATTTATCGAATGAGGTCAATTTTTGGCATAAAACAAGACACGTATATGTTATTCTGCACCATTCTGTCGAGTGCCGAATCTCATTTCGCATTATTTTCGTTTTTATCGAAAAATAATCGTTCTCTAGCTATGCCTATGGACCATGTAAATTTTTTCAACCAAAAAAAATTCATTGTTTTGCCAATTTCAAGCTAGTTGATAGCATGGTCATGGTATAATTTGGCCTAGCGAGTGTCGGTAGACGTTTCTTGAGTGTGCACAACAAATTTTGGTCCCAACGAAGCAGGCTAAAATCGTGAAATTTGTCAATATTACTTTGCGAGGGAAGAAAATATTCATTTAAACTTCCAAAATTGGTTGAAATATGCTCAACAACATTCAGTTGAATGGTGACATTATTTATAGTCACCGACTAACTTCCACGATGAATCAAATTTGTTTTTATTGGTGACAATTATGTCGCGAGAGATAAAAATGTAAATTTTTTAAAGAAAATGTTAAATTTTAGCTCATTTTAAGACTTTAGTTGCTTGTAGATCGGTGTTAATTATCTTTGTCAATGATGTCATGTCACGCTTGTTAATAATTCATTTGTTCGGAAATACTTATTGGGGGTCGAAATGTATAAAATTTAACTACCACCACTTCCAAAAACAACACCGATAAACAATAACACTATTTGTTCCATGCAATGGAAATGGCTATTTATTGTCCTGATATCAGTGATATAAATGAATGCCTAAAATTAGTATTATCCTGAAATAAATTTATGCCACTTTGGCGAACATGGGAACCACGGTACAATTTATGCCATTTAGGCACACTTCAGAGTGAAATCAGGGCTTATATTTCGGCGAGAATCCAAATCTAGATTCTCATAAATATTCTCGCAAATTACCCTGGATTCTCGTGAAAAAGTATATATGAATTATCGCAAAATCAGATGAAATATATGCCCTGGAAATATAGCAAATCGTTTAATGCTTTAGAATTTTGGTTTTCGGAGATTTATATATATGCTTCAAGACATATTATGGACTTGTTATGGACTTTTTCGGGTGCGAGAAATTGATAAGTTAGTGCTCAGGCACTTTGCCAACCTGGGGAATGTTATCATTCTACTAACATCACTGAAAATTTCCCAAAAAATCTGCCACACCACTTCATAGAGAACATCGTCTGAACTACTCCATATTGTAAATATTTACATCTCGATTCGGGGCGCAACTATCGGCTATAATTAAACAAAAATGATTTTGCCATCTAGAGTCATTGCATTTAACTAATATATAAGAATGATGTTGTGTATCATCCATTTGGATTAATATTCGTAACGAATAACTACTTTGAGAAAGATTATTCTTAATTTCTATTCGATCACTCTGCCCGGTGTCTGCCGGAGTGTTTCACATCACTTTAATCAAGGAAGACTGTTCAGAAAAACTGCATTTCAAGAAATCGTTTAATGCTTTAGAATTTTGGTTTTCGGAGATTTATATATATGCTTAAAGACATATTATGGACTTGTTATGGACTTTTTCGGGTGCGAGAAATTGATAAGTTAGTGCTCAGGCACTTTGCCAACCTGGGAATGTTATCATTCTACTAAAATCAACACTGAAAATTTCCACAAAAATCTACCACCCCACTTCATCGTCTGAACTACTCCAAATTGTAAATATTTACATCTCGATTCGGGGCGCAACTATCGGCTATAATTAAAAAAAATGATTTCGCCTTCGAGAGTCATTGCATTTAACTAATATATAAGAATGACGTTGTGTATCATCCATTTGGATTAATATTCGTAACAAATAACTACTTTGAGAAAGATTATTCTTAATTTCTATTTGATCACTCTGCCCGTTGTCTGCCGGAGTGTTTCACATCACTTTAATCAAGGAAGACTGCATTTCAAGATCACCAAACAACTTTCCTTTTTAGGGCCACCACATCTTTCCAAAGATGTACTTCTTCCATTTTGCTATCAAAGACCGAAAAATGTCGTTAAACTACAGATCCAAATACCCACTAAGGTAAGGGCCCCTATATCTTGAAATATTAAAGACCGAGAATGTCGTTAAACTATAAAGACCGAAAAATGTCGTTAAACTAGAGATCCAAATACCCCCTATATCTTGAGATATTATAAAGACCGAAAAATGTCATTAAACTATTAAAGACCGAAAAATGTCGTTAAACTAGAGATCCAAACATCCCCATCCCCTATTTTTTTTAGACAATTAAGAACGAAATATGTCGTTACACCATTAATAGATAATTTGTGTTTATGAAAGTCTGGCACCCATTAGCAGTTTGTTTTCAGTACATTTTAATATTCATTGGAACGTAAACAATTATTCGCTGCCTTTCGTTACTGGTTTCCTCGACTCAAATATTTCTCACTGCTCAATACTTATAATTAAAAAAAATGTTCTGTGTTTTGTGTCACTTCTTAATAGCATTATGTATTCTGCTATTGACAAGAAACAAAGTTGCAGTATACTTTAAAGGTATACGGAAGGCCTTGGTGGGTATCCTGTGAACATATTTCCACCTGTCAAAAACCGCTACAAACGAAAATAATATTCAAATATAGACATACTTTGTTAATATACAAATGAGAAATATCTCATAAACAGTATGTTATTGTCGTAAATTTGACGATTGTTATGTAAACAAAGCATAAAAAGTTACTTTCTTGGTGTTTCTTTATATTATGATGGTAAACATAAAGAGCGTTCTTTGTTGCTCAATTCCTTATTTGGAAATAATAAAGAGCGTTTATACCATTT